>JABCMJ010015397.1:0-23966 GCA_014822125.1 Arbutus unedo | reverse complement strand
TCTTCATATTGCAAAAGCACTCATTATATCAATGAAATTTGAAAAAAAAATTGCGTCTACTCCTATTTGCTTCTTTTTTTTTTCAAAAAGAAAAATTAATTTCAAAAATGATTTAACTATTGAGGATTTACACTCTAAGAATATGGAAACCGAATCAAATCGATAGATGTTGGAACATTTTCGGTAGAGGACTTCCTTGTAAAATGACTCGAATAACACAAGTGATGTCTTTGGTTGTGAGAAAGGAGCTTTATGAGAAGCCCCTCTATTGGTCTAATGGTGGCAAAGGAGAGGATATTACAACTTCATGCCATCCACCAACCTGAATACAAATAAAATAAAAAACGAAAATGACTTTGTTACTGGGTTTAAAGTTATAGGATCTTCACGATCCTCTAATGCACATTTTTTTTTATTAGGGAAATTAAGTTTAGGAAATTGTTTCAAATTTTGAAGGGAATACCTGCTATTCTCCAAACTAAACTTTGAATGGCATGGTTGAGTTGAGTCCCAGTTGATTAGCAATTTTGCTCAGGGTATAAAACAGCAGAAGATGGGATTTATGGAAAGCTGGTTAGAAGTGGAAGAAAGAGGCAAGAGGTTAGAGATAGAAGAAGCCAAAAGGACTTGGAAGGCGGGAGAAAAGTGTCCAAAAAGTTTTCATGTGTCGCCAAAATTAAAAAGGTAATGGACCCCACGTTTGCTTGAGCTCTCAAAATAATAAAGAAAACGGGCCCACCTCCCACGTGCTTCCCTGCAGCCATCGGTGGGCAAATTAGTGCTAATAGCATTTCTAGTCCTTTTAGAGTGTGGAAGGCTTTTAATTCTGTGGCCCAATGAATTGTAACCCCAATCCCCCAAAAAAAAAAAATGTGATCAAAATAATGTTCCGTGTTTGACCTTGTCTTAGACTCGGGCGCTAAATCACTTTCACAAATTGTCTGGTTCTATATCTTCCCCGCTTAAATAAACATTTAAAAATCTAATGAGATTTGTAATTCCTTCTTGCTACTATGTGCCACTGTTGCAGCTGCTGCTACTGTTGTTTTCTTAATCTATCCAACTGATTAAGCATTGCCGCTTGCTTTTTTTAGATAAATAGAACATGCTTATGCATTTATTTCACATGTTAGGTTTAGTTGATGTATTAGACGGGTCATTCACATTTATTGTTGTTTTCTTTTATGGGGACTAATAATTTGGTTGTTCGTACTAATCGAAAAAATTATTTGAAACAAGATCACAAACGACATCCATCTTAGTCGAAGAAAACGACGCTAATTAATATTCTAATAGAAGAAACGACTATTAATGGAATTGAACAAGACACTTCATTTTGGAGTGGTTAGATTGCATAAGTAAATCTTTTTTATTCCAATCCGGCGGTCTTGTTCTTGTGGCGGCCCATTTATGAGGGAGATTTGGAGGATATTAAAATTGATTATGCACACGCTATGCTATGTTGTGACTACTCATAAAATTTGTTGTGATAAAATATACCCAATTTACTATAATTTATTATCACGTTAGGGCTACTCCATTGAAAGGGTTTTGGCTGTCCTTTGGTAATAATTTACAATTTATTACACTAATTTTTGATGAAATTCACATCCATACAACTAGTTTATTAGAAATTTCATAAACTAATTTCAATCAAACCAATTGAATTTATATCGTTAAATTATCAAATTCTAAGACTGACGACAATATAAATATTGTTCGACACTCATCGACTTTATACAATTAACCCAATTGATAATTAAATTGAACAAATTTATCATATTCATAATGAAACCTAAGTTCATACACTAATTTAAGAAAAGTTTATTATAAGCAATTTTAAATATGATAAATTTAACAAAAAATTATGCTAAATTTATCATAAACTAGTCACGCCTCAAGAAAACAAAAAGTATGTTATACCATTTGTTTGTTTGAGGAACATGTAAATCTTAACCCGTCACAATAAAATATTAAAAACTGCGCTTAAGTTCTACTTAAAACTACAATTTAATATACTCATTCTTTAATGTTAAAGGAAGGAGACTATATGAATCTAGATCGTGGTAGATCGATATCAAATTTAGATCGATTTTATACTCAACTTAAAACTATAATTTAATTTACTCATTCTTTAATATTAATGGTAGGCAATTATATAAGTGTAGACCGCGATGGATCAATATCAAATTCAGCTCAATTTATATCCAATGAATTTGTTTAATATAAAGTGTGTTAGTAGGTTATTATACTCTTGAGATCCACATGCCACACTGGTACCAAACTGAATATAAAACCTGACCCAAATTTGTATACCAATTGTGCTAGAGACACATCCAAAATTACACACGGGTGGTGCAATATATTTGAATCCTAACTATATACAAGGGTATATATTAGGTAAGGACATCTTTAATTCATACTCTATATCTTTATTTTAGAGAAAAATCATTCTTATCTTCTAAATTTTGTTTCTATTAGAGAGGATGGACTTTAATTATCTAAATATGAAGGATGAAGAAAAAGTAAAAAAATCTCCTCTAAATATAGACTATGAATTCCCCAACTGGAAAAATTATTTTTGGAGGCAAAATTATGTATTTTTCAATTCGCCTGCTCTGTAAAGGAGTCCAAATGGGTTAGACTTGAGTAAGTTAAAAAATCCATATACAATACGGCATTTCGTAAAATATGTAATCATTTATTTTTCATAAAGTTAGTACTAGAAAATAATTTGAATTTTGAAGTGAAGTGGTGATGTTTGAGGTTTGATTTTATTTATTTTTTTTGAAAACAGAGATTGAAATAGAATATAGAGTTGGAATTAGCTTTTACTCAAAATCAGTTTTTCATTAAGGCTTTTTAAATGGAGAAAAATGAAGAATTGGTTTGTAGATGTTATAGATGTATGTATTTTTACATGTGTTCTTGGCAAATTTTAAATGTTCACATGTGGGGAAGGAAAAAACAGAACCCACAGACAAGAAATTGGGCATAAAACGTACACGACATCATTGGGCGGACGAACACTCTCTTGACTGTCCTTGTGCACAAAACCCATGTCCCCCTGCTTTTATTATTCATTTTTGTCATTGACTTCCTCTTCACTCTCTTTTTGTTGCATATAGAGAGCAAGAGATCTTTGGGGGTCGCGGTGCAAGCGAGAGAGAGAGAGAGACAGAGAGAGAGAGAGAGCGAGCGATACATTAGAAGCCGCCAAGATTTGCTTGATCGAAGGAGCCAAATGGAGTCTATGCTTATTGGGTCTTTTCCCAAACCTTCTCCATCTTCTCTTTCATTTGTAGTTGCAGCTGAGGTATCTCAATTGAAAACTGGTATGAACTCTTCTCACCATGGCTCTATGCATGGATTTGCTCTAATTGGAGCTGTTTCATTCCTGCTTTGTTATTTTTATGGTTTTCCATTTCTCATTCTTTCTGTTTTTTTTTAAACTGTCACGAATTTATGGTTTTGGCATCCATGCATGTTTGGTAGTGTCAGATCTTTACCTTTTCAAGAAAAAGGAGTTGATTTATATTTTCTTGGGCATTTCACCTGCTTCGACAATTTTTTTCTTTTAACAAATTATTCCGAATTTTTTCACCTACGGGGTTGTTACACTCAATATGAGGCTTTCCTTTTTGTCGCTCTTTTTTTGCTTATAAATTTTTCTTTAACGCATAGTTAGTCTACTTTCCACTCTTGTGCTGTGAAATGTTTAACTTGGCTATTGGATTTTAAAGAAAAACTTTACTGAACTAAGCACTTCATTATTGGAAACTGGATTTTTTCAGTAAGTAGACTCAAAAGGGGTTGTGGATCTGACGCATTATGTAGATGTTGGTCAAATTAGTATTGGAAACACAGTCTTTAGGTGAACGGAAAAATCTACGGATTCACCCCCTTACCGGGTGCTCAAGGTTTTGGTCTGCCTCCGTCTCCATGATGCAACATTTTGTTGGGATGGAGACAACCTTCAACAGTGTTTTTAGCCCGGGGTGGCACACAATTAGCAGTTAGCATGTAATTAGGATTACTAGTTTTTCAGAGAAAAAGTAGGAGAGGCGAGAGCAAATGCAGATCTCAGAGAGATTGCGCGAAGACTTGTACTCTTGATTCGATTTCATAGTGGACTAGTGTGGCTCCCGTGTTTTTTCCTCGCGTTGAGGTTTTCCACGTATATCTTGTGTCTTATAATTTTTTTTTTTCGTTTTTTATTACGCACGACTGTTTGCTTGTTTCATTTTGTGATTCATTATTCTCAAGATCTGTAAAGGCGTTGCGGAATTAAATGGTTGTTCGAAAATTCTTTACACATTTGAGTCTCCAAATTATAATTCAAAGGACTTGAAGAACTAGAGGGAAGGAGGAAAGGAGTAGCTTGAGGTTTTGCTGTTTTAAAAACCACAAGACTTAGGAGTCTATTTATAGGGATTTTTGCAACCTCATGATGGAAAAGACATTAATCATAGTCATCCAACTAAAAATTGGTGGGAGTTTCAATCATGCACAACTCTATATGGTGTTGGCTAAAATGATCCTAATAATTTCATCTTTTCCAACAGTAGATTGGTGGTTGGAGTGGAAATTTTGACAGGATACTTCCCTAGTCGTATTAGTTCTTCTCATCATCTAATTGCAGTTCCCTTCATGTTTTCCTGTTCTTTCCCACATGAAAAATGTATGCTATTTTTCCATCAACTGAAGTCCCAGGTACAATTTCTTAACTGGAAGATCATCTACACTGGAAAAAGGAGGGCTTATATTCTACCAATTCAATTGTGTACAGTTTGAATTGTTTGTACTACGCTTTTCTAAGGTGGTTTGGTACATTTCTTTTCTTCCAAGTTTTGATCTGATGTCAACTTTAGTCCTATTTTCAAGTTCTTTAAATTGACAATTTTATCCTACCAGTGTAACTTTTCAGCTATTCTGGAACATTCAAAGTATGGTGTGTTGATGTGGCAAAAAATTGAGATACTTCAGATGATTATTATGTGCCAAGGGCCCAAGAATATGGCCTGCGAAGGGAATGAAAAGGCACAAGACAAGAATTTAATAGAGAAGTCAAGAAGATCTGGAAACAGGGAGATTAAGAAGAATAGACTAACTTGTACGAAGGTGACTTGTGTCACGTTAGAGACTCCCTAACACAATTTAGATAATCCCTATTCATTGTTTAGTTTACCAGGAAGAATTTCTGAATCAGATTGAAGTTGGTGTAAGAAAGATATGTTTGTCACTGACTTGAGTCTTAGATTATTGTTTGGTGGATGAGGTTGTCTTAGTTTCTTGTCCACAAAGTCTTATAGCTTGGGGCAAAAGAGCTTATTGGAACTCCCTGTGTGTTTATTTCTATCTTTGTTCAAGCAGTGGTAATGTTTCTATCTTTGTTCAAGCTGTAGATTTCTCATTTTCTGTCTCTAAAATTGAATGGTTTGTGTATAGCTGTACCATTGTCAAAATGCAGAGCATGGAACATGGTAGAAAAGTGCCACACTGTGAAGTTACAGAAGGGGCTTGTAGTGCAACATGTGCCTAGATATGGAATATCTGCGTCCCATCAGTCACGTAATGCAAATTATATAGTAAATGCAGGCTCTGGACAGCCTCTTGAATCTGAACCCGCAGCTTTTCATCCCAAGAACCCTTGGGAATCCATGCAAGATGCCTTAAATGCTTTCTACAGGTTTTCGCGGCCTCATACAGTTATAGGAACGGTTAGATTCAGATTTAGTACTTTCATTTTAGTGGTGAATTGGGTTTAGTTTAGGTTTTCCCTTCTCATTTTTCAATTTTCAGATGCTAAAGGAGACTTCATTATTTTTCTGTGAGCAGGCATTGAGCATAATTTCAGTTTCTCTCCTTGCAGTGGAGAAGCTATCAGATTTTTCTCCATTGTTTTTCACTGGTGTTTTAGAGGTGCTTCACAACTTTTTGCTCAAGTTGAATTGTACAATTGGAAGCATGATAAAGATGATTTCTTACTTAGTTTCTTACTTTTTTTCAGGCCATTGTTGCTGCCCTTTTGATGAATATTTATATTGTTGGTCTCAATCAGTTGTCTGACATAGAAATAGACAAGGTAGCTCATGTATAACTTTTCACTACTAACATTGAGACAAAGTCGAAAAAAGAAAGTAAAGGAAATTTTACTAATTTAACTATTTGTAAACTTTAAAGTTTTTTTGTTCCACTGACTTTTTTTTTGGCACCACTTGCGTTGAAATTTGAGTTTCTAGTGAACATATTATGGCATTAATTTGAAGTCTAATTGTTAGTTCTGATGTACTTTATATTGCAGGTCAACAAGCCGGATCTTCCATTGGCGTCAGGGGAATATTCTGTCACAACTGGTGTTATGATCGTTTCATCTTTTGCCGTAATGGTAAAAAAAATTTACCCAAAGAAAAAAAAACTTCGGCTGTTTGAGTTGTATTGTTAAATTCAGTTTTTGAGGTTTGATAGCAGTACAATTGTCATGCTTGACAGTGGACATTGCATTATCAGAATTCATTTTGCTTATTGATTAGTGAGAAGTTTGTGGTTTAGGGAAATCTAGATGTTCTGGTGAACTTGTTAAACCTATGATACGGTACAAAATCCGAATATCTGGTGAACAAACATGAGACCTTCCTGAACTAAAATCTTAGGGTATGGGGACATGGGTCCAAACGTGAGTATGGGTATAGATGTCCGTCCTATACAATTACTTGTATTGTGCATAGGACATTATACTTAGAAAATGAGCTGTAAATTATTTGGATCTTCTTGAAATCACATAAGATTTAAGGTAAAATAAAAGGAATTCTGCCTCCCATCCATTTGAATGCCAGAAGTATTTCTTTTCTACTTAATGTCAACCTGTTTTTCTTCAAACAACATAAAAATTAGAGGACCATCCAAATTGGGTGCGGGTGTCAGATGCGTATCCCCCACCCTTACTCATGTCCTCTCAGTCACACACGGGTAATGTGGGGAAAGTAGAAGAGTCCATATGACATAAGCAACAAGTTTTTTCAGTTATCTTCTGATGCAAATGCATTATCACCACTTGTTCTTAGTTACTGAATTTGATGCACGACGTAAAGAACCAAACTGTACTTTTGGCACATAGAAAAAAAAAACACAGCTATGCTCTATTCTAATGCATAAACAAAACAAACAACATGCAAAAAGACCTCTGCTTGTTCCTAATATTGGAAGGGAATTTCTTTACACATACTTTTACAGCCTTTAGAAAGTTCTGTTGCAACTCAGTATCCGTTCCCTTATTTGAACTTATAAATGATGGAAAATATTTTTTAGTACCTCCATATTCTTTGGTCCCTCCTCTGCACAAATTTTTTTTCCAAAATTTTCCTTCTTCAGTATTTCTGGAGTGCTCTCCAGTTGTTAAACTAAGGAAATATGTTTGGGTGGCTTGTTTTTACCAAGCAATTGCAACCAGATGTGTAGTGCTGCAATAGTACTTTTACTTGTTACAATAAATAATTCAATGGAGGTATTTTTTCTTTCTTAGGAACTTCTAAGTATTGCAACTGATTTCTTGACTAAAAAAGCCATTATTTCTTCATTTACAGAGTTTTTGGCTTGGATGGATTGTTGGCTCCTGGCCATTATTTTGGGCTCTTTTCGTCAGTTTCTTGCTTGGAACTGCATATTCAATCAATGTAAGTTGGCTTAACAAGCTTATTGTCTATTTTGACCACATAGCATAGATGAGTAGATTTTCTTCTCCTGAAACACCTATGCAATAACTGCTCTTCTACATTCTATTCTAGTCGCCTGTATTTGTGGTAGTGCTCTAGTTTTTTCGCAAGAGAGTTATAAAACTAATCTTTTGCCAAACTCTTGCTAGATACTACTACAGAATATGCTTACCTATCGATAACATTTTCAATTTTGGAGTGTATGCAATTTCTTATTGCACCACTTCCCAACCAAATAAGTACGAACACTACTTGGTTTGGCCATGTTGGTTGGATGCCACCACTCCTTGGCACTCATGGGACATTCATCAAAACCTGACTTTGTTTATCTTCTTAAGAATTGGACACTCTCAGACACTTGAGAGAGGAACACACGTCTACTTAGACTCAAGTGAAACACATTATAAGTTTGAAAAATCATCGGGTACAACGGAAATGCCAGTATTAGTTGAGTTCTATTTTCAAAAAATCAAGAGATAAAATTGAATATGCGCGTATTAGTTTAAGTTAAAGCAAGCTAAGAAATAGAGCTGATTTTCTGACTTGGTCTTCTGGAACTTAAATTTTCAGCTGCCAATGTTGAGATGGAAGAGATTTGCTTTGGTTGCAGCGATGTGCATCTTGGCTGTTCGAGCAGTGATTGTTCAAATTGCATTTTTCCTGCATATACAGGTTTTTCTGTATTTTACTTGTTGTATAGATGTTTCGTTTACTTTCTTTAATATTTGAGGCTCTCTCTTTTGGGAATCATTGTGCCTTTTTAAACTATGATATGGACAATAGTCTTGACGGTTCACCTGCAATTTTAATTGAAACTTTATTCGATCCTGGTTGTTGGATGCATGAAACTGTGTTCAATACGCTTGAATAAACCCAATGTCCTTGTTGCACACATATTGGAACTCCCGATGTTTGAGTAGTCAAACAATGGCTCGAACCCAATTATAGAAAAGAATGAAGGGTAGAAGGCATCTTGTATTTTCTTATATTTCCATTTCTAGAAAACCAAGAGCCTTTCTTCACGCATTGATGGACTTCCATCGTCTGACCATGATGTTTTTAACAATGTCCAGACCTACGTGTACAGAAGACCGGCTGTCTTTTCAAGGCCGGTGATTTTTGCAACTGCGTTTATGAGCTTCTTCTCAGTTGTTATAGCATTATTTAAGGTAACGTTCCTAACTTACTTATCATGTATCAAAAGAGCAGTTAGGGGCTTCATAATGTCATAGAATTATCCCATGATACTGGACCAGAAATCCATTTGTTCCTGATGGCAAGGTTTTTGAGTTTCAAAGCTGGAGCTGTTTTTGTTTATCCCTGATTTGGTTAAGGGAAAAAAAAGGGTATACAGTACATTAATATGAACTCCAAATTGAGGTCGCCTTTTATTTCTCAATTAATTTGTGGGCTGAAAAAACCATAGCGTTCCAACATCTGGTGGAATCGCCTCTGACTCTGAGTAAGGAGTAAATTCAGTCATATATATTGGAATGGGATACAGATAAAAGAAAAGTAAGGGAAAGATGTGTAGGTTATGATATGGTCCATTTTCCTTGACTTCTGTCCGATACTTGCAATGCATTTGAAGCATAGAATTAGTACTTTTGTCTAACTTTTCACTGTATCTTGAAGGATATACCTGATATTGACGGAGACAGGATATTTGGCATTCGTTCCTTTACTGTCCGATTGGGTCAAGAGCCGGTTAGTAGTCAAGATAAAATTAAATTCAGGATCGTTTACATGCTTTTAAGTAAAACAATTTTGTTTTTATTTTCTTCAAAATTTAAACTTTTCAGGTGTTTTGGACTTGTATTACGCTACTGGAAATGGCATACTGTGTTGCTGTGTTAGTTGGAGCATCCTCTTCCAGCCTTTGGAGCAGATACATTACGGTAATTGGTTAAGTTCAGTTTTTATTTGATTAATCAACATGACATTCGGCTGACAAAGCTTCTCTTTTAAGTACAATAGAAACATGGTATAAATGTAAGGATCCTGCCTGCACTTTATAAAGGTGGCATACAGGCTTACAAATCATGTTCTGCAATCCAACTTAACCCCTCAGGCTTCTGACAATTGGTTCAATATTTTTCTTTACGTTCATTTAGGTTTTGGGCCATGCCATATTGGCCTCAATACTTTGGAACCGTGCCAAAGCTACAGATTTGAAGAGTAAAGCCGCTATAACGTCCTTTTACATGTTCATATGGAAGGTATTCAGTTACCTTAAGGTTGCAGATTTAGATGCTGCAAGATTACCCTTTTTTAATGGAAGAGTCATCAACTACTGAATTACAGATGCTCTACCAGAAGATAAATGGTTTTTGTAGGAAGTTGAATAAATTAAAGTACATTTATTTATTCCTCCTTAATGATATCTTGTTTGCTCTTGCAGCTCTTTTACGCCGAGTACTTGCTCATACCACTTGTAAGGTGAATATGAAGAAGCGAAGATCCGGGAAAGGGACAAGGCCTACTTCCCATTCTTTTTCTTCGCTCTCTCCCTCCTTTTTGGGGCTGTAGCTGGTGTGAAATTTTCAAATGTTGTATTGATATCACGAGAAGGCTTATATGTACGTATATATTTTTGTGGTTAATGGGAGAATTACTCATCTATTTGTCATCCCCACTGCCATGCCTCGACTCCATGAATCTTCTCTTCGGTGACAACCTAATTGTAAGGGCATTGCAATAAGAAGAAAGCCATGGTATACAAATGTTACGAGGCATTAGTGGATTGTTGAATCACAAAATGTAATTGACATTCTGATTTTGGCAGTTGGAAGTTTATGTATGACAATGGATTTTTGCCAGTGATAAAGCTAGTTTGTTCATATAACCTGATTGAAATGTGATAAAATAGTGAAGACGCGTACCAATAATTGGTTTGTCAACGAGGGACGTGAATTACAGGATGATAATTGACTTATTCTTCTAAATTTTTGCATCTAACTGGGGTGTTATTGTTCATGGAGCTCTCAGGCTAGCTTCACATTTTTCAATAAAAGAAGGAAAACTTAAGTCAGGATGCGGGGAGATTATGTCTTTGCCATTTTGTGTTGGTAACTCACTTAAATAGAAATTTATTATTTGCCATTAAGTACTAGTGATGAAGGAATTGGGAGGCGAAGATATTTAATGCTTGAATAAAAATTATCTTGGCAACTTGCTATATTCACGAACAAAAGACAGTGGAGATGAATCTTCTTTTCCTTGGAAAATACTTTTATGATCCAAATTTAGTGTTCCAAACATTCCTAAGAGTCATGTATTCCCTCCCGGCCAATATCATGTATTCACTTTGGCTGGTTAGGAACAATATTGTATTCAAACAAGGCATAATCAACTGGGATCAACTGCATCACCAGATTACCCGAAGATGGATACTATGGGCAGTAATGCAACAGAAGCAGAATAGGATTCCCGTTAGTAGCTACATGTACAATCTGGGGGGCCTTCTTCAGAGTGTGGAATTCTCTAGGAGCTAAATATGCTATTCTTAGAGTAGGTTGATGGTCCAGTGGTGGAATGCTGAGACCATAGTTTTCTTGTTCCTTGTTGTTTCTGTCGTTCCTTGTAAGTTCCGTTTGGGTTGGATTCTTGCCAACCAAAATGGGCACATCCTTTGTTTTTTGGACTCCTTTTATTAATATATGCTTGGCTTTTCAAAAAAAAAAACATTCCTAAGAGTCTATCTTCGTCCTTTAGTAGTCTACTAGGAACAAAGAGAAACTCGCCAAGCGGAGGAGCCGGACTCAACTAATTAAAGGGGAAAAGTTCCATATTAGAGAGCATATATGTTACTTGTTTTGATTAGCAATTTAAAAATATATTTCTAAATTGTAATAGGATTGAAAGAGTAAGACGATTATGTGAATTTTGATTACATATTAAACGTATTTTTCTAGGTTTAAATTTACTAAATTGAAAGAGTAAGCAAAATTAGTAATAGGATTGAAAAATCAAATGGAAGGCCAATGGACAAAAAATAGTCATTTGTTGGAAAAGTGAAAAAAAAAATTATAAAGGAAAAAAAAAGCTTGGGATGACTATTTTCTCTGAAGTGCGAAGTTACACCAACGGATGAGATTTAACGAGTTGGTCCGCTTCATTTTTACGAGCTCAAAAACCCTACTACGCTGCCAAGTCCCCGCCACTCTCTCTCTCTCTCACTGGTCGGTTATTCTTCTGAGCTTTAATTCTATGGCAAAGTGAGTTCTTTCGCGAGCCTCTCCACTGTCATCTCTTTCTCCCTCTCTATCTATGTATACATATTGTACATACACTCTTAGATATCTAGCTGAAATACCTTAACAGGAATGTGGATTTTGATTTCTTGTTGTGCTAATTTGTAGTTCCGGTTCCAAGAAAGAGTTGGAGAAGAAGCTGAAAGAAGAGGAACGAAAGGCAAAGCAGGTGAGGCACATTCGTTCTGCTTTCTATTGGGTTTAAGATGCTCCGTTAGTTGGATGCTGGGAAAATGCAGTTGGAATAAATTCGTAAATCTGAAATTCGGTCTTAATTAGCTGACATAATTAGACGTAATCGGCTGAGTTGAGAGGGCGATTCACTTGCCACACTTTGATTTTCGGATTTTTTTGGTCTTGTTCTCTTTTTCTTCATTCATGTCAGCGAAACATGGCCCAGATTAAGTTACGTTTTCATTACAATGCTCTTTCCACAAGCCAATGCTTTGTAGCTAGGAAAAAAAATCAGTAATTTGAAGATTTATCTTGTGCTTGAACTGATCTATTCTTCAAATTGAAGTTCTAGATTTTAGTCATCTACTCTTTTTTCCCTGTCTGATAAGTATCTATAGTTATGGCCTACATATGTACAGTTTATTGAGATGTAGTTTAATCTCATTTGCCCCAATTTCCTGTCTGGTCAGAAATTGAGTGTTTAACTTCTTGCTTTTTTTGTTTCTTTAGAGGTGTGTCTTGAATCACGACGACTCCCATTGAGCGCTGGGGCTGAATAACGATTTGGCCCCTCTTGTTGCATTCACAGAGGGCAGATTCAAGTGCTTGACGTTTGACCTTTTGTGTCTGCACTATTTTGTATGCTATATATTGTGAAATTTATGAGTTTCACTTAAAATAATTCTTTATCAGTCTAACTGTCCAATTCTGGGCGAGTGAATCTGATATTCTGTGAACAAAACATTTGAATTTCTTGTTTAGTTAGCTTAGCAAGTGCCTCTGCCTTTACCTTGTTTATATAGTCAGGGAGGATGTTGATCTCTGCCAATGTCTATAAACCGAGTTGGAAATCTTTCATGCATGAATGTTGTGCAAAATTGAAATATGTATGTACGTAGTCTGGAAGAGGAGTGCTATGTTTGTCTCTTTGGCTTCAGCTGCGGACCATATCTTTAGCTTCACAGCGTTTTGTATTTTGATTCTGCATTTTAACAATGGTGACAATGCTTGCAGGTTGCAGCCATGTCAAGGTCGAAGGTTCAGAAGCCCCAAGTGGCAGATGACGAGGACATGGATCCAACAGTAAACCTTTTCTAATTACTTGCTATTTTATTAGTGCCTAACTTCATACTCTTTTTATTGATTTTCATGTTCTCACAGGATATATTGGAAGTCTTTTGTTTCTTGAACTTTGTCTATCACTTTGCCTGCAGCAATACTTTGAAAATAGGACGAAAACCCTTGCGGCTCTGAAGAGTGCTGGAATTAATCCCTATCCTCACAAATTTCATTTTTCAATGTCCATCCCTGAATATATAGAGCAGTATAAAGGCTTAACTAATGGGGAGCACCTTGAGGATGTTGAAGTATCTTTGGCTGGTATTTAGATATAAGATCTCCAATAACATGTAGGTATTTTCTTTCATCATTGTGATTCTTCTATTAATGTCTATTATACTTCTCTATTGCAAGGGAGGATCATGAACAAGAGATCTTCTTCATCAAAGTTGTTCTTTTACGATTTGCATGGTGATGGTGCCAAAGTCCAACTTATGACAGATGCAAGGTAAATAATCCTTAATCCTTGTTATTATCTGTACTAATTATACTCTGACTTGATAATGTTGAGTTCAATTTATGCCCGCTCAACCCTGCACCCTTGATCAACGAGAGTCTACAAGGCAGTGGGTTTAATGTTTTTGAGCACCACCCTGGGTAGCAAGCCTCCATGTATTGGTTTTTCTTGAAAACCTTCTTTTATTTACTTTTATTTACTTTTTTCTCGCTGTTAGTTGTTTGAGAGGATTGGACATGATTGCACATGTCTGATATCATTCAGGCAAACATGTTTACATGCAGTGCATTTTGTGATATCAATTGGATATGCACCCTATTTTGAATCTTAGTAGTTGTCCCAATCCTTCCGGGCATTATCTGGTATAGAGGTTTTTATTTTGTATTTCAATAGGTTCAGATAGTGGTTCTTGTAGGGTTTGCTGTTTGTGAAATTTTGAGAATTTTAGTTGACTAATTTGTATTTAACTGGTTTTTAAGGACGTGAATATAAGTTTTCTAAATCATTGTGTCACTTCCAATAATCCAGCACTTGAATTTTTTATGCCCAAACTGACTCTTATGTATTATATATGTTCTTCAAGGCATCAGTTAATGTCCGTTGTTGCAGGGGTTCGGAGTTGGATGAGGCTGAATTTTCCAAGCTCCACTCAGGTGTGAAGCGTGGAGATGTTGTTGGTGTAACAGGGTATCCAGGTTTGGATTATCGCTAACTCCTACAAATAGTCAACTGTCTAAGTTCACAAAACCTTCTTCCTCCAGATCTAGAAAAAGGAAAAACGGGTCATCATCCTTGTGTCTCCTTTAGATATAGTTCTTGGTGCTTCTGAGTTGGTATTGTAAATGGATAGTTTATGGATTTAATTGTCCATCAACTTTAGACTAGGACTGAATTGATGTGATGATCCTTTTAATAGCAGAAACTCGCGCATGAAATCTCTTCAACATTCCATCTTGATTAAAAGATTTCAAAGCCGGGTGTAAGCAAGCATCAACTCCTTTGATAGGCCATTTCCTGTTGTCCCACTGGGAAGGGGCAGACACAAATATGTCTAGGTTACTTGGACCAATTTCTGAACATGGATTTATTCTTTCAATTTTTTGAGGATGGTGTTGGGAGTTGTTTTTGTTCGTACAGAGGCTTCTTGAGTATATTTGTGTCTTATATGCTCGCTTTTACTGTTACGCAATTAAAGATTATTGTGAAGCAACTTTCTGTAGAATATTATTTACTTTGAATAGCTCTATTGGTTTCTAAATAAGACATTAATGCAAACTTGAACTTATTTTGATTTGTAAATAGCTCTAATAGTAAACTTGAACATATTTTGATATGTCCCACTGGGAAAGGGTCGAACACAAATAAGTCTAGGTTACTTGGCCCAATTTCTCAACAAGGATTTATTCTTTGAATTTTTTAGGGTGGTGTTTGGAGTTGTTTTTGTTGGGGCAGAGCCGCAGAGGCTTGTTGAGTATAGTTGTGTCTTATATGCTCGCTTTTATTGTTACATCTGTAGAGTATTATTTACTAGAATAGCTCGATTGGTTTCTGAATAAGACTTTAATGCAAACTTGAACATATTTTGTTTGTAAATAGCTCTAATAGGAAGCTTATACACAGCTCCAAAGGTTAGTAAACTTACTATCTCTATCACTTAGTTGATTCTGTTATCGGTTTTCTATGTTGCGGTGATCCAAATCGGAACATATCTGACTTTGCCTGTGAGGGCCGTTTCTATGTAAAAGTTCAGTGTCTGGATCGCATTCACTGTTGATACAAGAGAATCTCTCTCTCTGGGCTGCTGGTGATCTGCCCCTTTGGCAGAGCCTACTGGTTTACATCGAGGTGGAAACATATGCTTGCATATGATGCACTTTCGTACAGCTCGGATATATATCCTTATGGATTGTAAGGCTTTTGTCCTGCATCTTTCATGTAGTTTTGGGATGTTTCGTACTTGTAAGGCCTCTCTCTTTTCCATCTTCGGCTCTGCACTGGAGTACATAGTAGCTTGATATTAAGGTGGAAGAGATACTAATAATATGATGGTTTAGGATTTTGTGAAATTGATGTCAATGCTAGAAGAATTCATTGGTCTTATTCCCAGTCTACTGCTAAATGTTTAACTGTTCGCTTGCATTACAACAAAATGCATCTTCTCTCTTGATCAGCCATTCTTGTTTGTTATGCTTGTCACGCTAACTCTATAATTTAATAATCTTCTTTGAACGTTCTCTTAGCTCGATATAATCGGTTGGAATATTGAATTAGAGCCCATTATATCGAGTTAGCTCACTTTATTTAAGATTGAAGAAAGGGGCGGGGAAAGGAATGTCATATGAAGGAAGTTTGAATATAGCTTTCCATTCATAGAAACTTAATCCATCATGTAGTTCTTTTTCCGGGTCAATACATATGGCTTTAGGATTGCCCTTGAGTAGAGCTTATTTTCTTAGACGTTTGTGTGTTTCTTCCTAATTCGTTTTCCTCATTGTAGGGAAAAGTAAAAGGGGAGAGCTGAGTCTTTTCCCACGATCATTTGTGCTGTTGTCCCATTGTCTTCATATGATGCCAAGGAAAAAAGCTGGTCCTGGTGTGGAAAATGCTAATGTGAATGTGAGCAAATTTTGTTTTGTGACAGATCCAATGCCTGCTTGAGTTTCTTTACTGACATGAGAACTTTCTTTGTTGTGTAGGATACATGGGTCCCAGGTAGTGCCAGGAATCCAGATACTTACATACTAAAGGATCAGGTATTACATACTTACATACTCTCTCTCTCTCTCCGGTTAGGTGTTGAAGACTTGAACTCATTGTGTTTCATGAAAGGAAACTCGATATCGGCAACGTTACTTGGATTTGATGTTGAACTTGGAGGTTCGACAAATATTCAAGACCCGAGCAAAGATTGTTTCATATATCAGAAGCTTTCTTGACAATCTTGATTTCTTGGAGGTAAACTCCTTGACCAGTCGTCCTGATTCTTCTTGTTTCCATGGCAACAGTTTTTTTCCTTTCCCTGCTACATTTTTTTTCCCGTTCTTCGTGAGATTTTGTTACTTTTAAGGTTGAAACACCAATGATGAACATGATTGCTGGGGGAGCAGCTGCCCGTCCTTTTGTGACCCACCACAATGACTTGAACATGAAGCTGTTCATGCGCATTGCACCTGAACTTTATCTTAAGGAGCTAGTTGTTGGTGGACTGGACCGTGTGTATGAGATAGGGAAGCAATTCAGGAACGAGGGAATTGACTTGACACATAATCCAGAGTTCACTACGTGTGAGTTTTATATGGCTTTTGCTGACTACAATGACCTGATGGAGCTAACGGAGAAAATGTTGAGCGGTAAGTTACAAGTTTTGGGATGTAAATATGCAGTGCTTTCATTATGGCATTCATTTTGGAAAAAGTATGAATTGCTCTTGGGTTTTTATTTTTTCGTGCTGACGAAGTTAAATTAAACAGGGATGGTCAAGGAACTTACTGGTGGCTATAAACTTAAATACCATGCAAATGGGTTAGAGAAGGACCCAATTGAGATCGACTTCACTCCCCCTTTCAGGTCTCTAGACGTAGGCAATGCTTTGGTTCAACTGTTCAAGTGACTCGGGACAATCTTCATATCATTTCACTATAAAAATCACATTGAAGAAACTATATATGCTTTTCACCATGTGCAGGAGGATTGATATGATAGAAGAGTTGGAGAAGATGGCTAGTCTTAGCATACCCAAGGACCTATCGAGTGATGAAGCTAACAAATATTTGGCAGATGCATGCATGAAATTTGATGTCAAATGTCGTCCTCCTCTAACAACAACTCGTCTATTGGACAAAGTAAGGCAGATATCATTTTTTCCCTCCTTTCTGTGCAAATAATTTTCAGTGTAATTTTCAACAACTATCAATGGGAATGAAGGAGTAGTTCTTTGCTGAATAATTCCCAAGTTGCTGGTCATTTTTCTCATTTAATCAAACATGTTAGTGATTTTTTGGGTCTTGTCTTCTGTTCGTGCATGTATGCTTCTAACCGTAATAGCTTTGTCTGCCGTTCCTCTGCTTGTGCGTTCTCTCCTTGTTGGATTTGCCCTTGAAATGCAAAACATGTTCTCTGAGCCATTGTTGCATTTTAAAACTATGACTACATGTTTTGTCTGCGTATAACATGTGATTATGTCTCGTACTGCAGCTTGTAGGACACTTTCTGGAGGAGACGTGTGTAAACCCTACTTTTATTATTAACCATCCCGAGATAATGAGTCCATTAGCAAAGTGGCATAGGGCAAAACCAGGCCTGACTGAACGCTTTGAGTTATTTATCAACAAGCATGAAGTATGTCGTCACTCATCCCACCTAAGATTTCAAGTTCTTTGTCACTATTCAAATTGTGTTCCCCTGATATATTTATATATCCGTAATGCCTTCTTTCAACCACCCGTGTTCTACACCTTTTCAGCTTTGCAATGCTTATACGGAGTTGAATGATCCAGTGGTACAACGCCAACGATTTGCTGACCAACTCAAGGTATTGCTATAATTAGGAATTGAGTCAATCTTATTTGGGTTTCTTGACTAAAAAGTTTTGTACTATCAAATTGCAGGACCGACAATCAGGTGATGATGAAGCTATGGCATTGGATGAAACATTTTGTACGGCTCTTGAGTACGGTTTGCCCCCTACAGGTGGTTGGGGATTGGGTATTGACCGGCTTACAATGATATTAACAGATTCACAGAACATCAAGGTTTGTGTGTTAGATTTGCATATTGTATTGTGTTTTTTTGGTTTGTGGCATGGGATTTCCTAGTGAGCCTTTTTAATAAACAATTCCTTGTGATTTGGGGGGACAGGAAGTTCTACTCTTTCCAGCCATGAAACCACAAGATGAACCTCCTACTAAAGGTTCACAAGATGAACCTCCTACTAAAGGTACACATTCTAATGTCATTTGCCTTGTGTCCATATGCGAATTAGTCGAGGGGTTAAATTCTCTTTGCATAGAATTGTTTCTAACGTCATTTAATTTAACCTTTTTTTGTGGCCAGGGATAACAGCCTAGGATTTTGAGACGTTGAAATCATTTTGTGTTCTCAGATTATCTGATTTTGGAGGAGGCTGCCAATTTTTAGACAGACAAGTAATTTTTTTGCTATAGAAGGCCGTGATCAACTGGGGTTCAGATTCTTGTTCGCTCTTGTGGAATCTGTATGGCCCTAGATAGGCATCAGTACTCATCAGAAACTACTCTTATTTGTTTTGTGGGGTTGTTTTTGTGTACTATGTTTTACTATTACAAGTATCTTTGCAATTGTGAATCTTATTTATAGATGTGAAGATGTGAAAGTTACTGAACTTGGTAAACCTTGATGTAATTGCTGCTTCAAGCAAACCATGATCTCTCTCTCTCTCTCTCTCTCTCTCACGCATTAATGGCATTATCCGGAAGATTAATGCTAAGAACACAATGCATTCGGACACAGATGTGTTAGGAGCCGTTGGATACACTTAGGACATTTAATAATTTAAGGACTCCACGTTTATCTAACAGCTCTAGACTCATTTGTGTTCAGATGTATCCGTGTTCTTAGACTTTTTGTATCCGGAAACGAGAATCCCCACTCTCCATTCTCCATCTTCCTCTCATGAGAACCAGGCTGTGACTCGACTCGAGTTTCTCTAAAACTCGTGGTTTGGATTGCAACATGCCAGGTCCCTTCAGACCTAGGCCCAACCTCTATAGTAGGGCCCGAGTTATACTGTTAAAAGGTTTGGGGGCCCTAGATAAGCTCAATGCCCATCCCCGTCCCCAGCCCTGCGTCCCTTACACCTAGGTCCAAAGGGCAGGACATGAACATGTGCATTTAAATTTGGAAATTGACCAGACCCACCAAATTTACACACCTCCTAAAGGCCATGAAGGAATGCAAACAGAGAACAAAATGCTAGTTGTATTAAGGTTATCTCCAAGAGTATTGTAATCAGATTATTGAAGAATATGCTCTGTTTGGTGGTGTCATTTGCCAAGAGTGACGCTTTTCACTGTACCCAGAAGGGCATAGATAAGATCAAGGTACAGGGAGGGAACATAATAATTCTTTCGAAGGATTCCTACCCGTCAACAGGAACCCCACCTTCAAAAGTAGGTTAATCTTAAATTGTATAGAGAAAAACGAACAAATACAGAGAACTAGGACGACAAGCGTTTTATACTTACAAAGAGGTGAAAATAAGTTACAATCTTCTAGAAGCAATATATCTGGAAAAAAAAAAAACAGAAGAAAAAACTAAAAGCGATACCAATAAACCTAGGATTAAATAAGCTGCCAAGAGTGGCATAGAGCAATGTTAAGAGGAGTGTGCTTTATGAAATGGGAGCTTTTTATTCTAACATAAATCTTAATTTATTAAGAGGAATGAACTTTTTATTTTGTGCAAGTTTGAGTAAATCTGACAGTCTTTCGTCATTGTGATTTTGTAGCCTTCCATTTTGGTTGTACTAGCCATCAGAGAGAGAGAGAGAGAGAGAGAGAGAGAGAGGGACAAACAACAAATGGGTGGAGGAGCCCCTCGAAAGAACATATCACCAAGAAAGAAACAAAGCCAAAACCAGTGAGTGGACCTTGTGTACATTCCACATGCCTAAAAAGTGCAAAAGATGTTCGAAAGCTATTCCTTATTCAAAACTGTCCAACTGAGACAGTAGACAATCACTTAGCCCTCCAGTGAATTACTAATGGACCAAATCATTTCTCACAGAATCTTAGGCTTAGGTCTCTTTGTCTCTCTCTCTCTCTCTCTCTCTCTCTCTCTCTCTCTCTCTTATCTTCCTCCTCCTCAAGTGATAACAAGAGAAACACCAGGAAAGGGTGTGGAAATTCAAGTACCTACCCATGATGGATGGTTCTCTTTATCAGCAATAATTCACCGAAAGTCTTCAAGATGCTCTTCAATTTTTGCTCAATGTGTTTTGTTTTGTTGATAATACATTCTTTTTGAAAAACAGCAATTTATTTTAGAAACATAGTTAAAGAAAATTATAAACAAAAACCTTATCTTTTGTTTAGTTAATGTAGAAAATTTGTGTAATTTTTAATGTTATTGCCAAAATACTAGCCACAACAATGTGATGGGACAATGGGTATTGGGCTAAAGAGTAGTTATGGCCATTCATTTGCTATGTTTCCCCTACAAGGATCTTGAACCATATGAAGTGGGTAATATAAATTTGGGTAAAAGCCACTTGTCTTAGTCCTCCTTTACACTATCAATCACATGTCATATACATGTTCTTATAGTGAAACATACATATATATTCTATTCCAATCAAAACCTCGATCAAGCATCATATCTAGTAAGAGCAAGAAGTTTTATGAGCAGAGACCGAGTTAGGATTTTAATCTAAGAGTGATGAATTGATATAGTTAGTCGGTGAAGAGAGTTGTTATAGGTTACTATTGTCCGAGCTTTTATTTGAGGTCAAAAGTTTACGTACGACGTCTCTCAAATGTAACTACACGAGGTTAATAACAAAATAAACCCATCGTGTTTAGAATGGGTGATCTTCTAGACTTAAGAACTATTGTTATATAAAACAAGTTTGAGGATATTTACTTTGATAACCGTTTAATATTAAACAATTATAATCAAATCTTGGTTCATGCAAGGGATCATTTTTTAATTACGCATGATTTGTAGCTCAGAATTCACTATTTAATTTTTCTTGTATTAAAAAACTAAAAGTGACGTGTCTATACTTGAGGACAAATGAATACAAAAATTCTCTTACAATAATATATATATTTTTAAATTGTTAAAGTAACATCCCATTATTTACTAATCTTTTTGTTTTAGCCTTGCGTATATAAAGCACTAAGCCAATAAAAGCAACCCCATTAGCACTTTTCAATTTCTTGGCAAATGACCTTGGCTAGCACCATTAATCATCACTCACAAGGACCTAAACATTTTTATAAGGTTGAAGGGATTGATATACCTAATCAAGTATTTTTCCATATTGGAGATTATATGACATTATAAATACGGGATATTTTTTGAGCACAGACCGAATTAAAATGCTACATATATATTCTAATCGAAAGTTCAAACAGACATTATATCTAATGGCGGATCCACTGAAGGCACAAGGGGGTCACTTAACCCCCCCTGCAACTCTCTGATTTTGTTGAAGATGAAGGTGTATATATATATACACACACTAACATGTCACCATGTGAGATGTTTGACTCATGTTGATATATACATAGCACCACAATTTGTCGTTAAATTAACCCCAATTGTAGGACGCCCTATTAAGGTTAGAATAATGCTACAAACACAGGTTTTATGGACACATACCAGACACAGATGTATCCGATACCGTCGAATGTATATGGAGCCCTTAAATTATTAAGAATCTCAAGTGCATTTGACGATACCGGATACATTTGTGTGCACAAACTTTTCTTTTGGGTTATTAGTATAAAACATCTTTCTTCCTGGTGGGTCCCTAGGAACTAACCTTTGGGATCCACAAAGTTTGAATTGTCTGTCTCCCTTATCCCATGTGCAAGATTTTTTTTTTTATTATTTATTATTGTTGTTAAGTATAGAGAAAAAATACCTCATTATTTAGACATAATAAACATCAAATTGAATTTGAGAAACAAATGCAGAGTTATTTCTTAAATTGTCTCGACGTTTTATTTTGGTCACACATTATAATATACGAGATTTAACAGAAAATGCACAGAGTAAATAAAAAGATATAATCACTATGAGGATAAACAAGTGATTTGGTGATATAAACGTATTGAAATTATGTATTATGCCATTCTAGTCTGTATAGTTGACTAAGGGATTTTGGCCGGCCCTATTGTTATTATGATCCAAGTTGTGAAGGATCTCTCTCTCTCTCTCTCTCTCTCTCTCTCTCTCTCTGATTATGTTGAAGATGTCCCTCTCACTCATTTGCAAATTATGTATTTGTCAATGAAAGAACGCACGTAGATTCTTCTGTATTTATTTTTTTATTATGCCGCACAATTATTTTACGTAAGAAGCACATCACAAATTTTATTTATTTCGGGCGTTGAGTGGTCAACCACGTCAGAAGGAGATCATTAAAATATATTCATCAGTCCGACTCAATTTTTAGTAATTCATGAAATCGTCGTTAATAGATTGATTAACAAATTAGACTCGTCTAAATGAAAATGAACAATAGGGCAGAACTACAATTATTTACATCAATTATTTTCCCCACTTGAATACCTTGATAGCATGAAAAGAATAGTATAATCAATTACATAGCGATAAATTTCTCAAAAAAAATGTTTAAGCACACATTTGTTAGGTTATTAAGAGACAATGAATACTACACGTCATATAATGTGTGTTATGATAATTCATTAGTCGAGAGTATTATTTAAATGGTACGACATTGTACTTTAAGAGTACTTGATAATTAATTGAACAGTAGACAGTAATTACGAAAAGAAAAAAATGAAACAGTAGAAATAATAACATGGATTTGGGAGGCTGTAGTGCACTTTTTTATAGTGTGCGTGTAATGAGAACAAAACGATATAATTTTGTCCGTTTTGCTCTCAAAACTATATCGTTTTGATTTATCATGTAAATTATTATTAAAATGATATAATTTTGAAGACAAAATAAATAAAATAATATAATTTTACCCGCACTACACACGCACTACAATTTCGAAACCCAAATAGTTGTTTTCTCGTTGTCACCTGAGGCGTCGGTGACAGCTAACTATCTCCAGTTATGACCGTTGGCATAACTTTAATGGCGCGGGCACATCGCTCAAGAAAATTCATATTGTTCTCTGTGTTCGGGTCCAAACAATAATTAATTAATTAATCAATGATATGCACCAGAAATAGAAGAATTTAAAAATATGAAAATCTTAAAAGAAAGACACCAAAAATAAGAAGAAAATTTGACGTAAAAACTAATAATAATATGTTAAAATTAATAATTCAAAATATTTTTTATTTATCAAGCGTACGATTTATACAAACAAAATGAGTCATAATTTAACTAAATCTCTAACTAATTCTAATTCTATTTTACATAAAGAAATAAATCTTAATTCTAATTTAATTACAGTTCTACACACATAAGATTTTTAACACTCTCCTTCAAGTTGGTGCGAAGATATCAATCAGACTCAACTTGAACACAATGGGATAAAAATTCTTACTGCCCAGCTCTTTCGTAAA
>JABCMJ010015395.1:0-22832 GCA_014822125.1 Arbutus unedo | reverse complement strand
TATTCCTACTAATAGGGGAGAGAAGCGCCCGAGATTAGAGGGGGCACCTACCAGAGATTCAGAGGCCAGCCTTGCATCTCTCGCACAGCTCTTGTTATGGTTGGTTTTTATGATTATTCTCTATTTTGAGATTTGGAATGTACTAAAAAAGAAACATATTATTACAAACCTTCGAAAATATATACGCAGCACAACGTATATCCAACGGCCCACCTTACGCTGTTCTGTTTTGGTCTGGTCTGGTCTCCTGTTGTTGTAGTATCTGCCATGCTGCATGTACTGCCTCTCCTTCCTTTGTGTCTCTTTGGGGGGGGGGGGGGATTTGTGCGCGAGAGACTATTCTTAGCCATATGCATTAACTTTTACACCCTTCCAGTTAATCCCCCGTCTCTCTCTGTGTGCCCCCAAGTTTCGGACGAAAAGTAAAGGGCAAACAAAAAAAAGGAGGAAGGAAGAAGGAAAACAAAAAAGGGCCAATGCTGGGAAACATAATCATCCTTGGAATATTATCCTGCAACAATACTGCTAATAAGAATCAATTGGGGAGAAGGAGTTGTTTCGTGTTGTTTTCATCCTTGAAACAACACCACCAGTAATGGGTGCGCATGCAGCCCCGCATGTGCGTGCCCCATTAGCAACATTATTCTTCTTCTCAACCAAAAGCAAAAGCTTGATCATCCTTAGCATGAATCTGATTTCGTTGTTGTTGTTGTCGTCGTCGGCGGCTAGAATTGTGGCTGCATCAGATACAGAGGCCTTGTTGAAGTTCAAGGACGGTCTAACCAAAAATGTTGATGCTCTGGGTAGTTGGAACAATTCCACGAGTCCATGCAAAGGGAATTACGGAAACTGGATTGGGGTGCTTTGCTCGGATGGCAACATCTGGGGTCTTCAGCTCGAGAACATGGCTCTAACAGGGGATATAGATGTGGATGCACTTCTTCTTTTGCCCCACCTCCGCACCCTCAGCTTCATGAACAACAATCTCGACGGGGGCTTCCCTGATTTCAAAAAACTTGGCGCCCTGAAGTCATTGTTCCTCTCCAATAACCAATTCTCCGGTCAGATTCCCGACGATGCTTTTTCTGGAATGACTTCTCTAAAGAAGTTGTATTTGTCCCACAACGAGTTTAAGGGCAATGTTCCTACCTCCCTTGCCCAATTGCCCAAGCTTCTGGAGTTGAGGCTTGAGGGCAACCAATTTTCAGGCCTCTTACCCAATTTCCAGCAGAAGGATCTCAAATATCTTAATGTATCTAACAATCAACTGGAGGGTCCAATTCCACCGGCTCTGATCAACCTCAGCCCCACCTCATTTTCAGGTACTAAATTCATCATCACACCAAGCCCTGCAAATTTAATTAGCATGCCCCTTGGTGTATTTGAGGACAGCTTACACCGTTAACAATGTAGTCTTCATCCTCATCTCCATTTTGAGGGTTTTTCTCGTCACTAAAAACTTTGGAAAACTGAGCACATTTTTGACGTTGACGTTAATTCTTCTCCTTTCAGAATGTTATAATGATCATCCGACACCCTTTTCTTTTATTGTTTCTCTTGATGACAATTAATCAGGCAATAAAGATCTGTGTGGGAAGCCTCTGGACTCGGTATGCAAATCCTCCCAGCTTAATCCTAACCCAACAAACGCATCCTCAAATGCCCCTAGTCCTTCCAGCGCTCCTACTATTGTTGAGGTTGCTTCCAAAAAGAAAACATCTCCCCTGAAGATTGCCATTATTGTGATTGCTTGTGGGGTAGCATTAGCAGCAATCATTGCGCTTCTGATCATATGCTGTCGCAGCAGAAACCAAACACCACAATTAGGGCGTCCAGAATCATCATCCTACAAGCATAGTACAAGTCTGGCCGCTGCTGCTTCCCTGCACACAGCAGGTTTGTTGAAACCTACGGATCTGAGCCGCAGGAACTCAAAGAAGGGTGGTGGTGGTGGTGAGCTTGGAAAGCTGTCTTTTGTGAGGGATGATAGAGAGAGGTTTGATTTGCAAGACTTGCTGAGAGCCTCTGCAGAAGTGTTGGGGAGTGGCAACTTTGGGTCGTCCTACAAGGCTGTGCTCATGGACGGACAAGCTGTGGTGGTGAAGAGGTTCAAGCTAATGAACAATGTTGGCAGAGAAGAGTTTCATGAGCACATGAGAAGGCTAGGCAGGTTGAGACACCCTAACTTGCTCCCCCTTGTGGCCTATTACTACAGAAAAGAAGAGAAGTTGTTGGTGTTTGACTTTGTGCATAACGGCAGCTTGGCCAGTCACCTTCATGGTATGTTACCTACCCTCCTACGTACTTCCCGCGTAACATGCCCTCCTTTAATTGATGCAGTAATTGATAAACCAGTCAATTGTTAACTAGTCCTATTTCCATGTGATTTGGATCTTTCCTTGACAAGTGCATGCCCATGTTACGCGTGCCAACGTTCAAGTTTTAACAGCAACTGTATGAGCCAAGACAACTCTCTTGCTTAATCTCAGAAAAACATTACAAATTTAAAGAAGACAAAAATGATACACGACTAGAATTTTCCTAAAAATCTCATCTATTGTTTATCTCGTAGCATTACTGAGATTATTAGCCCCAACGAGTCATTTGGTTGGAACTTACTAAATCAATTACTAGCCACTTTAGTAGGACTAGAGTTCGAATAGATTCTGTGTTTGTATAAAACAATACCGATTTCTGTGTATTTGCATATGGATAATACAGCATATTAGTTGAAATTCTAGTTCAAGAGTATGTTAATAGATGCATGACTTTGTCTAAACAATTTCTGCCAATTGAGAAGATGTCCGGACATTTTTCAGTTTAGAACAGATATAGATGTATGACGAAGTCCTAATGCTCGTGATCATTGTGGTTAGCTTCTAACCGAGTGACTCATGGCTTGTTTGTTTTTGTGTTTTTCGTATATAGGGAACCATAGCGTGGAGCAGCCGGGGCTTGATTGGCCAACCCGCTTGAAAATTGTTAAAGGGGTAGCTAGAGGCTTGGCTCACCTGCAGAGTGAGCTCCCTAGCCTAATAGTCTCCCACGGTCACCTGAAATCTTCCAACGTGCTTCTAGGCGAAATGTTCGAGCCCCTATTGATGGATTACACTCTGGCGCCTTTGGTTAACCAAGAACATGCCCAGCAGATCATGGTGGCTTATAAGTCTCCAGAGTATGCCCAACACGGCCGAACAACTAAGAAGACTGATGTTTGGAGTCTTGGGATACTGATATTGGAGATACTGACCGGTAAGTTCCCTGCCAACTACCTTGCACAAGGTACTGGTAATTTAGCAAGTTGGGTTGACTCCATTGTTAAAGATCAAGAGACTGCTCATGTTTTTGACGAAGAGATGGGATCGTACACCAAGAATGGTGCTGAAGAAGAAGAGATGTCGAGACTTTTCAAGATCGGACTGGCTTGTTGCCAAGAGGATGTAGAGAAAAGGTTGGATTTGAAGGAAGCTGTTGACAAGATTGAACAGTTAAATGAGAGCCACAGGGACATGATAGTGGAGCATGTTTAGAGTGAGCTGATGGGTCTGATTAATCAGTAATTAATTCCCTTCCGGGTCGATAAATTATGTTGTTGATGAAATAACCTGAAGATGGGAGTGGTTGTTGCCTTGGGTTGAATATGGAGGCTGGATTGTTTAGGCAATTTAAGGAGGTTGCTTTATGCATAGCTGGGTGGTTTTCACAAGTATTTTTTTTTTTTTTTCAAAAAACCGAGGAAAATTGGTAATCTTGTTAATATACCTTGGTGTTTCAGGGGAATAAAATAATAAAAAAAAAGATGTGCCTTTTTCTTTTCCATTCTTTCAATTGTTGAAGCATTTTAGTTACGGTCTTATGTATAATAGTTAGATATAGACCCTCTCTCTCCCCCCTCTCTGTCTTTCTCTCTGGACTGCTGTTTGTGTGAAGGAGGTAATTCAACAAAAATAAAAAATATATACAGAATTGGAGATACTATGATTCTGCTGCAATGTTGTGTCTACATACTAGATAAGTACCAAATGTCAAGAAACTCTGGTAATAAAAATAAAGTTTGGTTTATCATCATGTTTTGGCAAAAGGGTGCGATGAAGATGAATCAAGCCAAGATTTGGTGCTGTTATGAACATACATATCAGAAATGCTCTTAACGAGGCAGAAGAATCTCTTATTCCTGAATTTATGTAGCCGTTGATATACTCCCGAAAACGTAGTGCTAAATCCAGCTGAAATTACTGATTATCCATCTTCTCATGTGTAGTGACAATGCTGCCTGAATACACCACAGACTTTCTTTACCTAATTTTACTAGATTTTGAATATCAATGGCCTTGGTGTTATATAGAAGGAGCATAGAAGAATGTTATAGAGGAATTTCTAAGATGGGTTTATAGGGAAAATTTAAGAGCTGTCAAGTAATACCCTCCCATGAATCATTGTCTGTTCAGTCAAATGAGCATAAAGGACGTACGCAGAGTTGAATGGCTTTTGGGGAGAGAGAGAGAGAGAGAGTTAGTTTCCCTCTTGATGTCGACCACTGGAATGCAAACACACACGAACAAGCCGGGGAGAAAGACGTGGGGTGTGATTTTCTCTCTCATGCAATTTCTCGTACACTAATTTTCTCCACGTACTGTAGTGTTTGGGGTTATAAAGGCCCTTACTTTTCGGCCTTTTTTTTGGGATCAGGTATAAGGACCCCTACTCGAACAAATAGATAGGCAACCACCACGTTCCAACAGAACAAGGGCATATCGACCTGTGGACAATGGCAGCCGACGTGTTCTGTACGTATATTAATGCGGATGGATATATACTGAGAGAGAAAGAGAGAGAGAGAGAGAGAGAGAGAGAGAGAGAGAGATGTGGCTTCCGAAGGCAAGCAATGGTGAAAGAAAGGAAGGAGGAAATGGGTTGGTTGCAGTTGCTGTAGACAAGGATAAAGGAAGCCAGTACGCTCTGAAATGGGCTATCGAAAACCTTCTCTTCAGAGGCCAAACTGTAGTCCTCATCCATGTCCTCCACAAACCTACATCTGCCTCGGGTAACTTCTTCCCCCCTTCCCCTCTCCAACACTATATATGTTTTAGCTATCTCTTACCCTCAATGTTGCCAAAAATGATTTCTTCACCATTCCCTCTTTAACTTGTTTATTGTATATGCGGCGGTATATATGATGCAGCAACCAGCCATTCTGTCGTTTGTGAAGTGAAAGGGCCAGGATCTGCACGCATGCAACAACTTGAGAAGCAAACCCAGGAATTGTTCCTGACTTTCCATTGCCTTTGTAGCCGCAAAGATGTAGGTTAATTCTTTGGAAAACCGCAATATTGGATATCTCATGCTTCCTGTCATTTATCTCTTAGCCAATAAGAATAGCTCCTTCTCCAGGCTGTCAATACTGCAAATTCCCACGATCAAGACATCGATCAGGATGCATAATTCATTCCCTTCTTATACGTACCTAAACGTTTTTTTCTGCTTTCTGATCAGTTCTTATTTTGACTCAACTTAATTTATGGACGTAACAGGTACAGTCTATTGATGTTATACTGGAGGATACAGATATAGTGAAAGCATTACTAGAATATGTTTCTTGTGTTGCCATTGAGAACTTGATTCTTGGTGCACCATCAAGGCATGGCTTTATCAGGTTAGCAACACGTTCAGTATGCCAAGTGATCAGGACTACAATATGAGGATTCAACAAGAATTAGTCACAGATCAGTGTAGGTCATTGTAAAACTTTGCCTGTGAACAACTGGATCTCTCACTCTTGTAGTTTACCTGTTTTTGGGTGTTGGGTCCATGCTGTGCATGATCAAATGATACATTGTCTTAGAGTTCCTGTGCCTATGAACGCATACATACTTTGACTAGTACACTTTGTCCCGCAGAATATTCAAGGCCTCAGATGTTCCCAGCAATGTATCAAAAGGAGCACCAGATTTCTGCAGTGTTTACGTTATCTCCAAAGCAAAGATCTCTTCTGTGCGAAATGCTTCGTGTGCAGCCCCATTCACTTCTCCTCTTCATAAGCAAATTAGAAGCCAAGCCGCCCGCAATGCTGCTTCTCATTCACACTCCAGGCTTAGTTTTAGCCATAAAGGTTTTCTCCTTGTTGTCTATTGATGCATTACTGTTCTCCTATTCAATACTTCCCTGTTAATAATGTTCAATTAACAAAAAGAAAACATGTTCATGCTGCTTCAGCAGGAGGAAAGACTCAGCTCAAACCTCATGGTTTGCAAGACGATGATGAATCCATCAAGTAAGTTGCAACAACTTAAAACAGTTATTTTTTTTACTGGATTGGATGATACTTAAAATAGCGCGGAGATTCTAACGATTTACGAAGTACCCTTGGCAATCTCACTTTCAACATAAAAACAGGAAGCATACTCAGAAATCATAATTTATAGACCTTTGTTTACTACTAGCAATCAACATGAGTAACATTTACTCCAATTTCTCAAAACATCAAATTGATGGCTTAGCTATTCAAATTGACTTTTGAGCTAATTCATTAGCCTTGCGATATCCTTGCCGTTGATGATATCTTTCACAGAGAGAGAGAGAGAGATTATGTTTACCCTTCTTAGACGGTTGCATTGTTTGAATGGAAGGATCACTTATATGTTAAAAACAGGTCACCCTTCACTAGAGGAAGAGGGTTCAGTGGAAAGCTGTGGGGAGAGCTCTCCCCATCAGAGATTGACATATCCTTTGTAGGCAGCTCTGGCAGGCAAAGCACCGAGGACCTTGTGTCTGTTAGTTCCCCCTATGCCCATCGTAACATGGAATCAGCAGGAGTCCAAACCTCTCCTCGAATTCCAACTAGATCAGAACACATCCTTGGGTCAATGCCATTAGGAGGAGCCAAGTGGACGGTCGACATTTTCACTCCGCATGAATTTTCATCCTCCTCTATCGATAATGTTCGAACAAGTGACTGTTCATCTCAAGGCCTAAATGTATGAAATGAAATTCTAGCAGAGTAGTAGTACAACTGATCCTTGTGATGATTTTGCTGATCTCGGTTTTTGTTGACAAACTTGCATGCAGGATGATGTGGAAGCTGAAATGAGGCGGCTAAAGCTAGAGCTGAAACAAACAATGGATTTGTACAGTACTGCCTGCAAGGAAGCTGTAACGGCAAGACAGAAGGTATTAAATGAGAACTTACAACTTGGCTCATAATAATAGTACTTAAATTTTTTAAAATTGAACTATAGTTGCTAATTCAATATCTAATATGTGTACAGACAGTGGAGCTCTATCGCTGGCGAGTTGAAGAAGAACGAAGATTAGAAGAGGCTAGACTTGCAGAGGAAGCTGCAAGGGCAATTGCAGAGAAGGAAAAAGCTAAATATAGAGTGGCCATGGAGGCAGCTGAAGCAGCTCAGAGGATTGCCAAATGGGAAGCACAGCGGATACTTGATGTTGAAATGAAGACCCTTGGGGAAGCAGAGGAGAAGAAGAACGTGGAAGCAGATACACATGCCACAAGTGATGTTACTATTAGGTACAGAAAGTACACAATTGACGAGATTGAAGGAGCATCAGATTTTTTTGCTGAATCATGCAAGATTGGGGAAGGTGGCTACGGCCCTGTCTACAAGTGTTTCCTTGATCATACACCCGTTGCAGTAAAGGTTTTACGTCGTGATGTTGCACATGGAAGGGAACAATTCCAACGAGAGGTGATGATGACAAACAATATCTTTTTGTTAGCAATCACGCGTTACTCAACTTGGAACTGATCAAACCAATTACCTACAATATTTAACGCAACGCAGGTTGAAATACTATGCTGTATGCAACATCCCAACGTGGTACAACTGCTAGGAGCATGTCCAGAATATGGATGTCTAGTTTACGAATACATGGCAAATGGTAGCTTAGAAGACCGTATCTTCAGGCGCGGGAACACTCCTGCTCTCTCTTGGCAACTTAGGTTCCGAATTGCAGCAGAGATTGCGACGGGCTTGCTCTTTCTCCACCAGACAGCCCCAGAGCCGGTATTGCACCATGACCTGAAAGCTGCGAACATTCTGCTGGACCAAAACTATGTGAGCAAGATCAGTGACGTTGGATTGGCCAGGCTTGTTCTTTCCATTTTTGCTGATGATGTCACGCAGTACCGAATGACATCAATTGCTGGGACATTATGGTACACTGACCCAGAATATCAACAGACTGGTATGCTTGGTGTTAAATCTGATGTTTATTCGCTGGGGATAGCACTTCTGCAACTGATAACTGCCAAGCCAGCAATGGGCTTGGCTCACCATGTTGGGACCTCCATTGAGAAGGGCACATTTGCTGAGATGCTGGACCCAAGTTTGCCTGATTGGCCAGTCGAGGAGGCCTTGTGCTTTGCAAATGTAGCGCTTCAATGTGCAGAGCTAAGGGGGAATGATAGGCCAGATCTTGGTCAGGCTGTTTTGCCACAGCTGAAAAGATTGAGACAACTTGCTGATGAAACGACGACCAATTTCATGTTCGGTGGCAGTGCTGGCCCTTCCCCAATCACAGCTATGTTTCCATCACACAGGTCAGTGGCAACATTAAATTTCATTGTTTTTCGTTAGTGGAAAACAGAAGTGTTGTTAGAGTTATATTGTATATGCAGGAGAAGGTGATGAGCGACCCTTTGCTTGTTCATTCAGGATATGAGAGCTCAAAGAGCTACTCAAGCTCATCCTCGATGACATAACCACAAGAATCTTCCAGGATTTTGGACCGACTTAATCGAAACATATGGGAGGTTTGTTTTTGGTACCAAGTTTTGATTCACAGGAACAGGTGACTAAGTCCTGCAGAATGTTGTTACAAATTCTGTAAATTTTTGTGCAGAAAGTCTAGAGCAACAAAGTAGATACAGTTGTTCCTTGCATTACTGAGGCGATGGATTTTGTTTGTTCCCTTGATGTATTAGCAGAACTGGGGAAAACATTAACTGTCGGCCATCTTTTGTAAATGTAGCATAGTGTCGTGTGAGAGCGTAAAATTATTATTCGGGAAAGCGCGACCGTGGGCTCTTACGGAAGTGGATAGGATAATGTGTTGAAAGAGCATTGTTATTTGTGGAAAGTGTATTAAAATATGTGACTATGCATTGGTGTATGGAAAATGTGTATCGCAATTTTTATTTTTGGCATTATTTGAGTATTATCTACCACGCGAATTGTTATAAAATAATCATGCAGATTGCATACTATTTTATCTTAGCCATGTGTTTTTCCTTTTAAGGAAAAGTAAAGGCCCTAGACTATTAATCCTAAACTAATAATTCCAAGATTATTAATTCTCAACAGCTGGTTCGACTTTCAAACGTGTTATTTTCAAAAAGGTTTCATGGATTAGACTTTTAGAGAGGTGCGGAAGGTAGACAACAAATTATATGATAGTGATGTACGAATTCAAGAGATGTGATTGTCTTATACAAATGAGAGTAGAAAAAAAAAATATCATGGAAGAATGATTTAGGCGCTCATATCTATTGGAAAATAATTTTCTACTAAAGTATGTGTCATTGTATAAAGATAAAGACATTATCGGTGTGCAACAGAAATAAAATAAGTTGTGCAACTCGTTTATAGAATGCCTTTAGAATAAAAATCTCGAAGTGTTTAGGCACAGTATGGTGATGATACAGAATAAAAATAAATTTCAACTCATTTTACTAAATGCCTCACCATAGTTTTCTTGCAAGCAAACTAAAAAGCAATATCAGAGTGTTCGGGCAGATTGTAGTGATTATATAGAATACAAACCAAAATTATCGCGGAATTGGGGAGGCTTGCTCATGTTTTGGTAATTTTTTTTTTGAATAAAGGTCCCATGGATTGGATTAGACTCTGGAGAGTCGTAAAAGGTACTCAATGAAATGATTGGATTTCAAAAGATGTGATTTTCTTCATGCAGTGAAAGTACAGATTTGAGTGGAATTTTTACTCAAAAAGAGGAAAATATCGGGCTTGAAAAGTCTCCGTCTTCCGAGGGTTTTAGGTTTGGGGTTCTGGTTGGCGGAGGTGGAGGTGGAGGTGGCGGTGGCGCGTAAGGAAATGACTTTAAGAATCCTTCCCAATCCCAGGTATTTGGAAACCAATATTTTCCCACTGCCCAACTCCAGTAATCGGACCGCTCTCTGCAGCATTGGTTGCAATCTTCTATCATTTCGTCCCGCTATACTCCACCTCTTTCCTTTGAACAAATCTTACTCCCCCAAAATCAATATCCTTTTCGTCCCGCTCTCTTGCAATCATCCGTTTCGCCGGGAACCACAAAAGGTACGAGCTTCCCTTGTCGGAGACATGCCGGAGTGTCCTAGTAATGAGGACGACCCTCAGGACTCTTGTTCCCAAAACAAAGAAGAGGCAGCAGCAGCAGCAGCAGCTGCTGCGAGAGAAGCAATCTCGGAAATTCTTCAGGACTATGGGGCTTCCGAGGAGGATTCCATGGACATTGCGCTGCGAGCTCCAAAATACTTGGCCATGCTTCTTGATAGCGTTCGCGAATTAGATGAGCTCTCCCTCTGGGATTCCTGGACCAGAAGGAGGATGAGGAGACGACGACAGAACAACCAAAGCGGCAGCCAAGAAGATGAAGAAAAAGAAAAAGAAAAAGAATTTACTCCCCTCTCATTAAAGGAGAAGGTTTGTTACATGGCCAAGGAGAAAGGCGATGAAGGGAAGCTTCCTTTCCTGGAGAGCCTCGGCTTGGGTCTCCCGTCGGCAACACATTTGGCCCGTTATCTGTCTTCCCAGACTCTTCCCAACCTCATTGTCAAGGTATAATTACACGCGACACCATACTGAACAGCGTCTAGAAAATTTTACTACCCGTTCCATACTGCTTCATTGACTAGTTCCATAAAACTAATATAAGACAGAAGGCTCCACAGAATGGAATATGAGCTTCAGTTTTCAAGACTTCACTCCGTTTTCCATCTTAACAACTGAAAACATCTTGAAGTTAGAAAACTACACATTTCACCACTAAATGGATCCTCAATTTCTTCCCTCGATCCATTCCTAGAACAAGTAACTACGGACAATTCCCATTTTCGGATTCTTCTTAATGTTTTTTGAACATGGAAGCTGGTTTTATAGTTATCATCTTCATGAGTTTTATTGTTTATTTTAGTTAGCTAGAGGTGTTGCTTATTCTGTATTTGCTTATAGGTTAAGTATGTGAAGGAAATATTCTTTTCTAACAGTGACGATGAAGGGCTCGTTGGAAAGAAGGCCCGCCGAATGATGATGCACCTCTCTATTCCTATTGACGAAGACATGCAACAAACCTTATCATTCTTCGAGAAGGTTAGTTTCGTCTCCATTAATTTCATTGTACTAGTTCAATCAATGCTTTTGAGATAGAAGTGTCTTAATTTTTCTTGAATCATTCAGTACGGTTCATGCAATATAAGATTCATTATTATGTTTGTATGTTTGTCTGATGTAATTAAGTTGTAAAGAGTGTTTTCATATTATGTCGTAGATCGAAGCAAGGCGTGGAGGTTTGGACATGTTGGGTTCTAGAGATGCCACTTTTCGATACCTCATTGAATCATTTCCGCGTCTTCTTTTGCTATCTCTGGAATCCCATTTGAAGCCAATGGTGAAATTCCTTGAAGATATTGGAGTGCCTAGAGGATGCACGAGTGATATCCTTATATTGTTTCCATCGGTTATGTTCTATGACATTCAGAACGATCTTGAACTAAGGATACAGGCTTTTGAGAAGGTATCAATCGATTTTAGATGCCATCCTTCCCTTTTGTATGGAGTGCACCCTATAAGGCTGATAGTGTAGTTTCACGTTTAACATGTAGTTTTCAGTGGAATTGGCAATAAGGCTGGTTTTTAGATCTTCTTTGACCATGTGTTTATATGGGCTTTGGTGCATCAATAAATTCTGACCTAATGGAACCAGATAACTTTGTTCTCACAGCTATTGGTCTTAGAAGCATTTTTCTTGTCATGTTGGTAGGCATTGCTACTGATGAGCTATCATTACCAAATACCAACTATTTCTGCCATTATGGTCATGGTTCTATGGCAAAATGTACCTTGTTTGTACTGACACAAACACTCTCTCTCACATGACCAAAGGCTTATTGAACTCACTTGAGTGGATTAATGTTTTGTGTTTTTAACTTTTTGGCATGCTCTTTACTTACGATTTAGCTGCTGTCTATATTGGGTCTTTCAGGTAGGTTCAGGTAGCAAAGATGTTGGTGGGATGCTGCTGAAGTATCCATGGATTCTTTCTTCAGGCATTCAAGGAAACTATAAAGAAATTGTTTCTTTCTTTGTAAAGGAGAAGGTAGCTTAATATTTCATAATCCCATGATATGTTTGTCCCTATGGCTGACAAAAAGGAGCTGTCCTTGGTGGATGTGATGTGCTTCCATTACACGTATTAGCCACGCAATGTTTTAGTCTTTGCTTTACTAAAGGAACTGATGATTGATCCTTTTTCTACATGGGATTTTGATTGCAGAAATGGAAATCCGAATGATCATGTCTTGATAAATGAGAAATGTCAAGGAAAACATTTAAAATGCAGGATTTTGACTGATTTTTTAATTACCCTAAGTATGAAGCTTGCTAAGGTGACCCATGTCTCTTTTAGAACAGTAATAGTGGATAATATCTAGCCGCAAATTTCTGTTCTATGTATGTGCAAGCAGTGAGGTCAGGTTATTGGGCTCCTAGTCTCAGTCCACTTTTCTACCTTTTTCTTTTGTTGTTACTATTCCATTGATTTCCCCTTTTTCCCCCCGGGAAGGGGGCGCGGTGTGTGTGTGTTGTTGCTGAGCATTGGCTGCATATCCATATAGCTTTTCTATCTCCATATTTAACAAGCCACAGTGGCTTGTATTTGATACCAGACATATATTTCGATTCAGGTACCAAAGGTTAGCATTGATCTGGCAATTAAAAGCTGGCCTCTTCTTTTGGGTAGTTCCATTAGCAAGCTGGAGGTGATGGTGGAACTTTTTGGGGAATTAGGTGTTAGAAACAAGAAGCTAGGTCAGGTCATGGCAAAAAGTCCTCAGCTACTGCTACGGAAACCTCAGGAAATTTTGCAGGTCAATACTCCAAACATTATTCCATTTCATCGTTTTTATGTGCAAAATTTATTTCCTTCCAGTATTTGAGTTTTCATGCCATCATCCGTAGTCTTGTTACGATATCAAAGTGTATTTTAACATTGATGTTTTGTTGCTGCTGTTTTCCTCCTCTTCTTCTTCTGCCTTAATTCCGTCTGAAGTTTTTTGTGGGTTATTGGCTGCATGTCTGTCTAGCTTCTCTATCTCCATACTTAACTAGATAGATGGCTAGTATTTAGTGCTATTGATACAGTCGTATTTTGTTGGCTATCTGCATTGGCAGATTCTATAATTTTTTGGTGAAAATTTTAATTAGTCTCGTAATATTCAGGTTGTGTCGTTTTTGAAAGATGTGGGACTTGATGAGGAAACCGTTGGCAGGGTACTTTGTCGCCGTCCTGATATCTTCGCTGCAAGCACTGAGGACACTCTCAAGAAGAAACTTGATTTCCTTACTACTATTGGTGTTTCTGGAAGCCATCTTCCTCGGGTTATCAAGAAATATCCAGAGCTTTTTGTATGTGACGTTGAGAGAACAATGCTTCCTCGGTAATGGTCTTCATTCTCTAGTATATGATATCAATTATCTTGGACTTCTCTCCACAGATTGTTGAAGGCATGAATTTGTCAATTTATTAAGTGATGGTATTTTGGTCCGGGTATGGACTGGAGAGGTCCAGTTTGATAACGACATGTCAGAGAAGTCCAATCTGAGCATGAGATGTCAGCACTTTTGGCAGATTTACTGTCCAGATTTGCCACCACTCACAAAACTGATATTGGATCTGAGCAACAAATCAGACCCGATATGGATGTGTCAGTGGGTAGACAAAGTCTGAACCTTTGATTTGTAAAAGGACAATGTGGCAAAAAACTCGGTGCTCGGACTAGGCTCACTCAATCCATACAGTAAACGAATCGGAGAAGCAAATAGTGGTTGAATTTACAAATTTGTGACTGACTCACTTAGATGCTTTTTGGCAGGATGAAGTATTTAATGGAGATCGGGCTGTCAGAGAGAGATGTTGCATTTATGGTGCGTAGGTTCTCACCACTGCTAGGCTACAGTAAGGAGAAGGTTTTGAGACCAAAGGTGGAATTCCTAGTGAACACCATGAAAAGGCCGTTGAAGGATGTGGTGGAGTATCCAAGGTATTTCAGTTACTCAATGGAGAAGAAGATAAAGCCCAGATACTGGTTGCTGAAGGGAAGGAAAGTGGAATGTAGCTTGAAAGATATGTTGGGTAAGAGTGACGAGGATTTTGCAGCCGAGTTTATGGGTGTTGGAAGGATGCTTGCTTCCCCTTATCTTCAAACGGTGGTAGATATGATGTCTAAGAATGATAATGCTTGTTGAGAGGGTAGGTATGTATGTTGGGTATGAATGAAGAGGAACTAGTAGGCAGAGTTTTTGGGTGTTTTTGCTTAGAATCTTCAAGTAAATGATAGATGATAGGAAGGAATGTAGCTTGAAATCTGTAGATGTACCTCTATTAGTGGCTCCTTTGTAAATCATGTACTTCAGTATCATTTTTCCTCACATATTGTGACTTTTTGGTTTTAGTTTTGTTGATTGTTTATCTGTAAGTTTGAGCAAACTTGTTGGGGTCCAATTGCAAGAACTTTTACCATAGGGAGTATTACGGTCTTTCCTTTTCTGTACGTATGCTTTGATTATAGCATGAACAGGATAAATTTCTTTGGTTAGATTTGGCTTGCTTAAAATAACTTTGGGTTCTTCAGAGTCACAATATGTCACTCTCCTACGAAGATTAATTTTGATTTGTGTTTCTATTATTCTTGGTATTTAGTATTACGACAATTTTGTTTGTTTTTTGAGTTTTGATTAAGAGCAATGATACTTTTAATTAAAATGGTCATTGGAGTTCAGACAAAAGAAGAAGTTATGATACAAGTACAATACCAAATAAAGGCTTCAGTAAGAGGGGTTCAGAATCACATAGTATCTTACATCATTTACTTTTATTTTTATCTAGCAATTTTGATTTTTTAGCAGTAGTAACTATCATAGTTAGGAGTAAATTTTCTTTATTAACTTATGTGTGAAAGTAACACAATGTAATTCGCAAGTACCCATGTGTTACAAATCAACTTTGATTTTTTGTTTAATTAATTTCAGCATTTTTTTTGAGTTGATCCTTTATTTTTAAACGTGTTGGTAATTACCAAATAAGTCCTCTTAATTAATTAATTGATATTTTTGACACGATTGCATTTACTATTTTACAACCCCAAGCTCTGGCAAGCCTCAAGCCAACTAGCCGATGCCCATTATTATAGCAACCCATAGTACAAAAATGTTCAATTCCCTTTATGATAGCAAAGATCTATCGAAACAAAAAGGCCTTACAAACAAAAAATACATGATTTTTTGTGTATGAAAGTGCTAGAAAAATGTCCTTAAGGTGTTGAATAACAACTATTTTTTGTTTGAAGGGCTTTTGTTTCGATAGATCTTTGCTATCATAATGGGAATTGATACATCCTGCCGTGGTGCCATGGGCGGTTACACCTTGGGCATAACGGTATTTCTTCTACAACCCAACTCCTCCCTCCCATTTTCCTCCTTCAGACTCTCGACACCAAAAAAAAAACAGTTTTTTCAATACCCAGGCTGCTACTTTCTTCTCTTCCTATGCAGACATTGCCACCACATGCCCATGAACAAACTCAAAAATGCTTTGATTTTCAAGTAAAAGGTTATGTCCCTCTCTCTCTCTCTCTCTCTCTCTCTCTCTCATCTTGATGTATATACAAGTCTGTATGTATGAGTCTGGATTTGCAGCACGAAACCCCACGGCCGTAGAGAATATTGTCAGGAAATAGCACACCCACTCACTGACTCAAACAGGAAGCCGCAGAAGAACACACAAAAAAAAAGAGTAGTTCTTTTTGTACTCTATTGATGAATTACGTGATTATCCTTCTACTGTTACTCAATGAGTAATGGAGTAATAGCATATCCCTTCTGGGTTTATCTTTTTCCCATCACATTCCATTTTCGAAGTGGGAAGGAGATTATAGTTTGGTAGATTGTCTGAGGGGAAAAAGAATTGGTAGATTATCTGAGGGGAAAAAGAATTGGTAAGTTGTTAGACAAAGGTAGTTTATCTTAAAGGAAAAATACGTAATTTGGTCATGATAATTTGAAAAAGTCATTGTTTACCTTATTTGTACGTCTATTGGAGTCCAGTTTGGATGGAAACACTCCAAATGGAAAATGAATAAGATCCCAAGGTTTAATCAGTTGCCTTGCTACTTGAAATGTCATGGAAACTGAATTTAGAAGAAACAATGTAAACACTACAAATGCATGCTGCTCAAATTTAAAGAAATTCTTATTCTCATTTCATCTCCGATTGTTATAGGGTTGAAGTTGCTACCTTTCTCAACTGGACAGTGATTTGGACTTCTTCCGCAATGGGAGGTGTTATCAGTAAAGGTGCAAATGGCATTGGCACTCTTATTGGGAATGCCTTTGTTGCTCCAATCAAAAGTGTTTTTGGTGGATCTTGCGAGTAAGGATGTTTTCCTTTTATTTTTATTCGGGTTCACTTCTATTAGTTTCTTTAACTGATTGCATATCTCATTCTCATACTAGTTTTGTCAAGTCGCTAAGACACGCTTGTTTAAGCTGAATGCAATCTATCCTGATCACAGTGGCAACAGGAATAATAACACATCTTATCCTCGTCATACTTGTTGGAAAATTTAAGAAGAAAATTTTGTATTGAATTGAGTGGTACACATTGTAAAAGAGAGGGGCCTTATATAGGTATACCATGAAATGGTCTCCAAGCAATCAAGGAAAATAGACAATTAAGGAAATAGACAAAATAGGAATTACAGGTTAGTGAGCTGCGTCTTATACCTGTACAAAGCTTCTATTATCCTTGCACTGTACTGGCATTAGATTTGTAGTTGAACTAGAGATTTACATCACTGCAACTAGTGAATTTGGTGAAATGTTATTTTCATATTCAGATATTCTTGTTGAGGACTGTCTGAGAAAACTGCATTTGTATCTGCATAAGATCTTGCAATTTGATCTACTTCAACCATTATTTCTTTCCTTTTAGAGCACTTTTAGGTATACAGACATGTCATATTGACTTTCAACCTCTCAATTCTGCAGGGGTGTTTGCTCAGGAACATGGGATATAACTTGTTTTATCGAGCATCTATGTGTCTCCAATTTGTTGAAACTGTTACTCGTGTTGGGACTTTGCTACATAAGTAAGCTCTTCCTCAATTTTTCTTCAGATGTTAAATTTGGTTATTGATATTGGTGCTCCAGTCATGAGACTGCTGGTTTAACTTCTGATTATCTTAATATTCTTCTCTATGAATTTCTTGGTGGGTTCTGAACCGGTTCTTCTTTGTTAAATTCTTGTCGTTGACTCTCTTCCAGAACCAATACGACTGCAATTGTCTTGGTTTGGCCCATTCAAGAAAGAAGTTGGTTTCATATCTTTAGGATAAAATATGCATAAGTTGGATTTATCCTGCAAGTTTATTTCTAAAAGTGAAGCCTAAATTAGTTTTCACTTGGTTTGAGTTTTTTTAATGTTAATTATTGAGTTGTTGTTCTTCTTCGTGTCCAGCTTTACTGTTCTTCTATCTCATGTTCAAGGTGGGAATCTGCCAGTGCATTGCAAGAAGCCTTTGCAAGATGTGTTGGGCTGTGTTTGAGACATACTGGTTTTTGTTCGAAGATATCACCTGTTTTCTTTGGCGCAAGTTAAAGAACACCAAACATGTAAACCGTCAGCGTCGGCGTAGGCGCCGCTTTCGTGATGTTGAGGTAGGGTGTTCTTCAGATGAAGAAAGTATGTGTTTAGAAGTTGAAAAAAATTTCAATAGGAGGAAGATACGTAGAAAGAGAAAGGATAGGGTGGAGAGCTCACTCTACCCTTCAAGGCAAAACAGGTATGGCCATCACAGTCGCCACAACAGGTCTCAAAGATTAAAGTACTCGAGACAGCTTCAAATGAGAAAGCTGAGTAATCTTCAAAGAGAATCGGCATTATTTAAGAAGAGAAGGTTCAGGTGATCATCACGTAGCAGTAATTATTTGACCTTGCTTCCATGGAATCTATGGACTGCAGGTATTTGTCAAAAGAAATGAGGTGGTTCTCTCACTTGAAAGATGAATGGATTGGTAAACGGGATGTTACGTATTTGGTTCTATCTTTATGTTGGCTATATGAATATTTCTAGTAAGTGGAATTGCAAATGTCAAAGTTTAATTTTAATCATGCCTTTCAAGTGTAATTGTAACCCTTTTCCAGATTGTGTAGTAGCGGGAGTCTCGTGCATTGTAGCCCTTATTATTTCATAGTCATGCAATAGGTTGTCAAATACATTACTTGCATTAGTTGGTAAACCTTTCCCTTCATGTGTGGAGCCTATGGATTGCATTTAATATCAAGCGATGGACTTGTTTTTCGCTTCTGAAAGATGAAGAATGTTGGAAAAGAGGACATAACGTAGTAGATTTTATCTCTAGAGTGTATGTGAATGTTTATAGGAAAAAACGAATTGTGAATCTATAGGATTCATCGAATGAAACCTCTTAACAGAATATTATTTGATATTCATGTACGAACAGATGATCAAATATTTAAATTGCATTAGCTGGGTTAAGCCTTTCCATTCATATATGGAGTCTATGGATTGCAGGAATGTGGGAGATGGAGTTGGTTTTCTCTTTTCAAATATGAAGAATAGGTTGGTAAAAGAGGACACAACAGTTTTGGTTTTATCTCTAGATTGTGTATGAACTTTTCTAGTACAAAAGGAGATGCAAATCTCTGGGATTAATATGAATGAGACCTTTTAACCCCAAGATTATTCTATATTCATGCACAAATGGACGATTGAACACGTAGCTCACTAACTTGCTTTAGTTGGATTTAACTTTTCCATTCACGTATGGAGCCTATGGATTGCAGGTCTTGTCCACAAATGGAGGTGTCTCTCTCTTTTGAAAGATGACGAACGAATTGGTAAAACTGAACGTAATGTATTAGTGTATACAAATATTTCTGGTAAAGACAAGATTCCTTGATATTCATCAATGAATCGCCTGATTGAAAATGTAACTTGCATTATTTGGGTGAAATCTTTCCATTTATTCATATGCCTGGTTTGTTTTGTCAATGTGGAAGAAGTGTTCTTTTTTCTTTTTTGACAAACTTGCCATTGTTAAGTTGGCTCCGAGCAACAGAAGAAATGAAGGTGTTTCTCTCTTTTGAAAGATGACAAAAGAGTTGGTAAAACTGAACATAACAGATTTGATTGTGTCTCTGTAGTGTATACGAACATTTCTGGTAAAGACGGGATTCCTTGATATTCATCAATGGATCGACTGATTGAAAACGTAACTTGCATTATTTGGGTTAAATCTTTCCATTTATTCTGCTCAGGCTTGTTTTGTCAATGTGGAAGAAGTGTTCTTTTCTATTTTTTTGACAAACTTACCATTGTTAAGTTGGCTCCAAATGACAGGTGTTGTTTCTTTGTCTTTAGATTTTCTACCCCAACAATGACATTATTATCTGTAATTTTTTCCTCATCTTTCTCCTACCTAGATCAAATCTGAACCGTCAAATCTGCTATAATTCTCTATAAAGAGGCTTCATCTCTTGTTCATTCAAGATTGCACTGGTGTTTGTGTTCATGCATCAAGGTTTGCTTCCTCTTATTCGCCACAAAGGGATTCTTGTAACTACTTTACTTCTTCACCAGATGGTTAGGACTAATGCCCATGTTCTCTTTGGAAAGTTTCTTTATGTCTTCTTCCTTTTTACTGCATATGTTTTGAAAGTCCTGTTGAATTCATGCAACTCCGACAAAAAATACCAAAATTCTTCTGTTATGACATTTTCTAGATCTAATTTTTTGGGAGAATAATATCTCCAAATTCCGCAACAAACTTGCCAGTAAAAGAGGTGGATAGAAAAGCTTGAGTTGCGGTATTCATACAATTAATGATTATTTGATGAGGAAGTCAACAAGAGGTTAGAAGAATAACATTTAAACTGATGAACCCACACAGCAAATCATAAATCTTACTGGATAGACAATCAGAAGTTGCTTTAGGTGGCTCATTTTCAATTATCTGTGTAGCTGGTTATCAGGTGGGTTGACACAATCTTTTGACTCTTTATTGAAGTGTAATGAGTGCATAAAGATTGCGGTGGTTGCCATTCTTTGTTGCTTTGCTGAACACGGGGTGCACTCTTTTGATGCTTCTCCTTTTCTAATAAATCAAATGTGCTCTGGGTGTACCTTTTTAGGGATAGGAAGATAAGGATGCCTTAGCGAGACATGCCTCATATTAAGTAAGAAGTTTGGAATTACCTATGAGTAGAGAGAGTAGAATCGCAGCTTTAATGAGTTTAAGTGTGATCTAATTAAGAAGTTTGGAATCTAGTGAAATGAAAAGGATTTTGTTTAATTAGGTGGTTGGTGATTATGAGAACCCATAACGAGCAGCGCTGCCACGTAGATGCCGCGTGGAGAATGGTTAAGCAGTATCTAAGACGCGTGCTTGTATATGTATGACAATTCGCCAAAGAGTTGTTAACTTTCCATTTTCTTTAGTATTTTGTCGTTATTTGTAATCTTTTTGCTCATTTACGGTTCTGGTCAGCTTAGTTTTTTTCTATTATAGGAACTCTATAGACAACTGAAGGTTTAGCAAAATATGGCTGCATGATATCAAAGTAAGAACATGTTTGTAACAGAAAAGATGGGGTCAAGAGGTGTAGTTTTGGGCAATTGATAAAAGGTCTAACTGGGGTACTAGGGAAGAAGAGGTGAGCAACTACAAGGTAAGGGTAGGATTTAATGGCCTTCTTAGTTTGAAGACACGCAAGTACTTCTAAATTTTCTATCTTGCTTTCGTTTAGCCTTTCTTCAAATCAAAGATCAGAATTCCTTTTTTCTTTTTTTAATTGCAATATTTGATGTATTGGGTTAAACATTAGAATAATTATTTTAATTATAGGCCATATTTAAAATGTCCTGTATGTGACTTTTTATGGCTGTCCTCATTAATCCATCTCCATTTCGACAAAATGTGATATTGTGGGAATCTGGTTTCACTAGTAGAACTGTCAGGACTCAGCTTATGATGTTACGTGGCCCCCTGAGGATTCATTTTGAAAAGGTTCTCCATGTATATACTATAATGACTTTTGAGCATCAACACATGGACCGGTACCTGTGCCTCGTAGCTTAACAAGAATGATCAACCTGATTGTGTTTGTTACAGATGAGTTCTTCCAAACTTGTTCAGAAGACTGGGATTGATATGAAGAATTATCTGTGTCTACATTCAGTTCATTAGTTGTTAGCAAAGCTATGATGTTGTATGAGTGCTATATGAGTTATACCATGGCCTTTGGACGGAATGTCTCATATTGAGTTCTGGATATCTGGATTTTAGATAAGCTATGAAAGCAACCTCCAACATGTCTTGGGCCTGATACAAGAACAAAAACTCCCCTTCTATTTCATTGTATTTGTTCTGTCATGTTATACATACATCTGCAGAACTTTATCTCCTGTTTGAGCTTGGAATAAACATTTGAGATAATACATTTTTTCTAGTGGAATATCTTATGGTTTCATGAACGTTTGCCAACCAAGCAATAATTCCATGACATTTCTTTCTGTCCAATTTGTTCTGCTAGTTAATATCACAATGGCTAGTTACAGTCTCGTGGTTCTCCTCATCCTTGAACTATTAAGCTTTTCCCTTGAGAGTCAGCAACTTTCCGAACATTCACTCAATTTATCATCAGAGGAAAAAGAATCTCTCCATATTGTTACTCAGCCTGTTGGCAACATGAACAATGGCAAGGGAACTAGATGGGCAGTTTTGGTTGCGGGTTCAAATGGCTACTATAATTATAGGCACCAGGTGACATTCAGCTCCCAGTATGGTTGTTCGAACGAAATGTTAGATCTGGAGTAACATAGCTTCTTTGAGTTTTCTTTCAGGCTGATGTGTGCCATGCATATCAAATACTGAGGAAAGGTGGATTGAAAGATGAGAATATAATTGTTTTCATGTATGACGACATTGCGTTCAATGAAAATAATCCCACGCCTGGTGTCATCATAAATAGACCACACGGTGAAGATGTTTACGAAGGAGTACCCAAGGTCCTCTTCTTTGTCGACCGTAAATCTCCACTTTCCAAATATGTCTATGACCGTTGTTTTTCATGTTCTTAATGTGCGGAAGTTTGTCTACGAAGGATTATACTGGACGTGATGCAAATATCAACAACCTCTTTGCTGTCATACTTGCGAACAGAACTGCTCTTACAGGAGGCAGTGGCAAGGTTTTAGATAGTGGTTCAGAGGATCATATTTTCATCTATTATACTGATCATGGCAGTCCCGGAGTGGTAGGTTAGTAGCTTAACAATTGCTTTGATTTTGAAGTAAGGATCATGTTCTGTTGATTGTTGACATTATGGGTATGATTTTTAAATTTAAACGAACTTAACCTTATGGGAACTATAAAAAGTGTGCTACTTATAGTCTCTGAATAGAGACTTCTTGTTAAGATATGGGCCCACGTGTAAAATATTTGAGCAACTAGTAATTAGTAATTAACTTGGTGTTAGAGAGTTGTATTGTAATTATGTTCCTAGTTGTACTTATATAA
>JABCMJ010015394.1:0-10595 GCA_014822125.1 Arbutus unedo | reverse complement strand
AGAGAGAAATAAGTTTGATGAAGATCATAAGTCCTACACAAATTGTTAACTGTTGTGCGTAAGAAAACCAAAGTACCACTAATTTGAGACTCTATACTATTCTAGAACTGAATACGTATCCAAGCATTGTTTTTCTACACATAGCGATGTTTTTGGATCTCCTTGGTCTCCAGATATGTTATCTATTACCTCGACAAGACTTAATGGTAAAATGAGAGGTAGTAAACAATTACAAACAACTTCAACAATGACTACTGATGATCCAACGATTGATTATCAACCAAAAAGCTGATAACAATAGTACACAATGACCAACTAATCACCAAACATCAACATAGACGCATACTCCAAATTTCAATCCCAACATAGTAGATCAAAACGAGAACCAACATACAAATCGAATCCATCAAGGGTCATGCTAAAATAACTGACCAACATAAACCGAGCAACTCTATACAATCCAGATCAAAAAATGGTTAGTCAATCATAGATTGATTGTTGAACCAAGTCCTTTCCCCCCTCACGACATTATGCAAGGTATGTGTGTGTGTGAGAGACCGCGAGGGGGGGGGGGGGGGGGATGTTGTAGGGTTATGGTTTATTTTGCTTTGATGCCATGTAGAGGGAAAAAAGTGTTTAGGTTTTTTTTACTTAACCCTAACCGATGAAACATCATTGGTATATAAGAAGTGAGAGTACAAGATAGGTGAGTAAGAACTAAAATATGAAACTACCCTTACTAATCCTGCGGCATACATAATAACTCCTAACAGTTATTACGGTTAGCTGTGTTATGGTTAGGGTTGTAATCAGTTATCAGTTTCACTTAAATAAATTCATCCTTTCTTTTGTATCAGTAATGGCAAGACGAACATCTACACTTTTATAGTTGTTCCACTGCTTTCTTACACATCTACTGCCAACATGCCACACTTGCTTCTATTCCACTAAATCAACAAGGAATTTTCAGGAGCTTTACCCCAAGGCTTTACATCCACGAAAGGAGATTTCATGAGGTTTACTGACTACCTTTACGAGCAATCACATTAATAAGGATATGATTTTCAGTCAAGTTAAAAGCGACCACCAAATATTGTTCATTTCTGTAATATTTTGGAAAAAGTTTTGAAAGCCAAACAAGTTTCTAAATGGTGGTTTGTAGAACTAATTCTCAAAACAACAATCAAACCAGGCCTTAGTCTTTGGCTAGGATTTGTGGGTATTTGTTGATGAAGCCTATAAAGGCTTGGAGTGGCTATAACTCTCAGCTATGTTTGCTTATAAAAAAATTCTATCTTGGATGATCACAATTCAAATTGGTCGGCCTTTCTTCCAAGTTGGCTGACCAACCAAGCATTTTGGTCTACAGTAACTAAAGATTGGCACATTGGTCAACCAAGTTCTTAGTTTGGACAGTTTTTTGACCACCAAATAGACAACTAGTTTGGTTTATCGCATCCCGAACGCAGAAGTATGCGCTGGCTGATCATGTTGACTGTCATAACCTGGATTTCCCTCTCACTCCACCGTGCCTCAAGGTTTGTTTCATTTGCCATGCTCTCCAATTACGAGATAGCTACATCCAAGTGATACTTTTCCAAAACTAGCATGGTGGTCTTCTTCCTTGAGAAATCATCCAATCCTCCTTGCTAGACAGGAATCTTTTGCTAGTGTCCATGCCAGTGAAGAAACTTCCAAGCATCACAAGGTTTATTACCATCTTCATGGCTGCAGATGAACTGCTCCTAAGATCATTACTTCACGGACATACTCCTGGGGTTCGTCCCAAGAGCTCTACATAAAGGAACTACATTAAGTCATGAAATTGCCACCTTCTGCTAGTCTACCAGTAACTCTGCATTTCATCCTTCTTATCCTTGGATTCCAGATAACTGTTGAAGCAATGCTCTACGTTTTGATTCCAGTACCTTAATATTATTGCCTATGTTAGTTAACTCCACTGATGGAGCTATGTTAGCTCAGTGAATGAAGCTTCCCACGCTGAAAAGTTTTCGATAGTTGTGATTTATACGGTTCCACGTGTATGAAATTATAAGTTATTATAGTTACCGCTCTAAACTTGCGTATTTGCCCCCTTAATTTATTAATAGTCGTAACCTTTTTTTTTTCAAGGTTTCTGAAGTACTCATTGTAATTTATCAAGGTTTCTATTGTTTATCTTTTTTCCGGGCAGTCTTCCATTAAATGTGGAATGATAAATTATATCTTTTTAGATGTAGGTTTTGAAGGTCTACTTTTTGTTGTAGACAATACATGAACATCTATTTTAGTTTTAAATAGTCATGGAAAAATACTTCGAAAGAAGATGAAACTTTGTTGAGGTTGTGTTTATGTTGAGTCCACTAAAGTAAAATTAGCTCTGTTGTTGGTTTGCTGGATGATAGTAGGGACGCTTTACTAGGCATGATAGATCATCAGATAGTTCTTTCTTAAGTGGACGCTTCTTGATGAAGTACTCATGTCTGTCTCATGCTACTTGAGTAAGGGTATGAGATATGTGCTTGACATGAGTGGTTGGACTAGTATTGTCAAAAATCTTGAAAAACCTAGCAATCTGCATATTGGGATGCATGATCCCTAATATGGTGCAATGCCCCTAAAAATGTTTGCGATCCCAGGCAATTCAAAAACATTTCCTATTTGTTTTTAAGGGTCTCAATAAAAGACAAAAAAATAATTATTATGAACTTATTCCAAGAGTAGTAGTGTTTTGAGCAATATAGAATTTAAAGAAGGATCATAACAATACTACAAATTAGGTTTCGCAAGATCTATAACTTCTTCCGTCCCATAACCTTACTCCTTTGGTTGTAGACCTATGGATTGCAATCATCCGCCTTCGATTTGTGACGATAATATATGTGAGGTTCTTGGCTGCCTTCTGTGCCACCTTACCAAAAGTAGTGCCATTTTCGGATAAAAGACAAAGCACTTTTGTGCATAATTTTTTGAATTTTTATTGCTCTAACTTAAAGAACCAATTGAGGTCTTTAAACTAGTGCAAAAAATGTTAAAAAATTATGCACGGAAGTGTTTGAATTTTCTTTGCAATAAATGTCACAATTTTCCGAAAGGACTAACTATGGGATGGTGGGAGTATACAATAAAAGAGACTATAGTCAAGTAGACGTCTAATTATGAAGATCAAGTTGTTTATAATGTACCTTCGATATTAATTGTGGAATTATCCACTCTACTCCTATTGTATCGCGTTCGAGAGCGGGTGGTGTAGTTCCCATTCTTGCTCCATGTATTGGAATGATTTGCATTTTAGGTAACACAGGGTTAGACAACCAAGCATCAAGCATATCGACTAATTTGACTTGAAATGATAATTATACGTAAAAGTCCCATTTTATGCATGAAATATCCCATTGCACCTTGTGAACACCGTTTTACCTTATTAAGACACGTAAAGTCTTTGTCGTATATATTTATCTTTCGATATGTACTTGCGCCTTGCAATTGTGCTTGAGTCCATGTAACATAGGGTTTGAGCATTGGCTCTTGGTAACTTAAAAGGCTTTATTGCAACTTGGTCTTAAAAAACGCAAGGTACAATACATTACTTGAAGAAAGATGATTGAATGAGTATGTTATTTTTTTGACTTTAGAGCATTCAATATTAGCACATGCTAGAAGTTTGTTGGTTGTGCTGGGAGAGTGGGCTAGGTAAAGACCCAGCTTTTAGCTTGCTTCACAATAAGTTATGTCCTAGGTCTTGAATCCACATTTTTAGTTTTTAACTCTTGAGTAATCGAGTGAAATATACCAGTATATTAAATAGTTGTGGATGCATCCCAATCCGGTACAAAGCTGTAGATTTCATGCATCTTGAGCCTTAAGAGTGACAGTTCTGAAAAATCAGCGAGTGATTTTTCTTATTTGTGCAAGATTTAGGGTGATTTGAAAAATATTTGGAATCCTGTGATTGGAGTATAGCAGAGTATTATAAAGCTTTATATTCTTTATCACGTTCCTAACATGGGGAATGTAATATACATTCCTACACACGTAGTCCTTTGAATTTTTACGTTTTTCATTTTGTATTATCTTATACCAGTGTATATCCTTATTGCGGTAAATCGTACAATTAATCATTGTTTTCCCCATGTTGAACAGATCCGCATTAGCTTTTTGCCGTTGCGGTTTGCTGTAGGTACACAACGTTGAGAATGATTCATTTGGAGCACTGAAATGATATATTTATAGGCATTAGCTCTTAAATCATTCAACCATATCAATAGAATTGGTTTATGTGTATGGAAAAGAAGGTGCTGCTACTTTTCTAAATTAGCTGAGAAGAGCGTTGATGCTACTCTTGAGCTCATTACACTTCCATCTAGAAGCATGATGAATGTATTAGGAAATGATTTGTGCCAGTTCAAGATCAGATTGACACCATATACCAAGGTTTTCCCGCTAGGACCATTTTCACCCTCAATACTTCAATCTATGACTTTGAAGTGTTATGTCGCTTTTTGAAATTTGTTCGCCTGATGTAGAAACTCATATGGCTCTGTCTGTTTGGTGAAGAACAAATTTCTAGAGGACCTATACTCAACTTCTTCTTTGCGTATTATAGTAACAGCAAGACATTAAATTCTGTGGCCATATCTTCGTGCGTAAATTAGTTTTTGATTGCTGGATTCTATGTATCTGGTTCACTGGTCAAAGATGGGTGATGTAAAATTTCATTTTCGGTGCAGAAAGTAGACCTTTCAGGTTGCCCACAAATAAAGTCAGTCATTCTTCTCATGTCGATGCTTCCTTGTTCGTATAGTACTGATCTCATGTTGAGCAAGGTTTTCAAACAGTATTCCAATAGCCTCGAATGCGCTGATGGAGATCAATGTCAAAATTCTTGGGATCTGTTGCCAACCTTGTCTTTTGAAGCAGTGGAGGAGGTGGATATTTCCAACTGTCAAAGGCTACCCCTTGAAGCTTCCATCAAGTGCTTCCGCAAGTCATTTCCATCCTTGAAAGTATTGAAGGCAGCTCACCATTTAAACTTTAAGATGACAAAGTTGGGTCAACTGGTGCAAAAATGCCCTCTCCTCAAAGAGGTTGACTTGAGTGTAGACATTAGTCCAGTCATACCATCACAAGTCTCAGTTGTATCTTCAAGTACTGAATTATTGTTGCGAGCTTCAATAGTAACTCTTGAAATAGATAGTTATCCTTGGCCCGTGTCCAAATTGTATACAGCCAGACCATTGCTGCCAAATGTTACAAAGCTCACATGGGAAGGCCTAGTGGATCTAAGTGGTAGGATGTGTTCTCTCTCTCTCTCTCTCTCTCTCTCTCTCTCTCTCTCTCTCTTCACATTGGCCATTAGCTTGTATAAATGATGTTAGATGGATATGAGTGCAGTGTTGCCTGTGAGGGTGTGTCCAAAGGAAATATCAAAGTCTCATGCCCAAGGACACCTGGATACAACAAAAGTTCATGATTCTGATTGTCACTTAACTTGTTATAGCTGTTATTCCGCATTTCCTAAACACACTTGTTTGGAGAATAGCTAACTATATCTATTGCACCAGTATGGTTACGCTTATCCCGGTGTCTGGTGTGTTACACGAACACTTTGTACATTAAGAAGAGTATGTGTGACATAGGCTACTTCTAGTCCGGAATTTGTGGCCTACTGGTTCTCTTGTGAACTCTACATGGATGAATAGAGAAAACCACTAGTTAAATGCGAGTTCGCTATGGAATGAAACTCACTGGGGTGTTATGCTTTTATTGGGAAGGTGGGAAAGTGTTTATCTTCTGTACATGCTTTTACTGCAGATTATCCCCGTTCTGGTTGTTCCTTGTCATGGTCCTCTTGATATTGGAGCGATCTTTATACAGTTTCTAGGGTGTTGTTTCAAAATACTGGCCTCTCTCACGACCTTGCAGATTATGACCTAAAAAACATTGCAGAAATTTATGCTTCCTTGTGTTACCTGAACCTTAGAGGGTGTACTACATCGCAGAAATTTATGCTTCCTTGTGTTACCTGAACCTTAGAGGGTGTACTACAGTGACAGATACTGGCATCTCAGTTCTTATTCTGAGATATGTAAAGTTGCATTCACTTATTGCCTGTGATACCTCTTTTGGACACAATTCTATTCTGGCTCTCAGATCTGGCATTCCCAAGTTAAATCATTTTCCTACTTGGCACATTGAAAAGAACCGTGCCAAATCATTGGCTTCTAAGCTTCAAGTACTGCATATGGGTGGCTCCAATGGTGAGTAATTTTTCATTCACATTCCCTTCATTTGTTGAGCTTCCAATTCTAGAAAATATGGGTTCTTCTTTATTCTTTGACCTTTAAATCTTTTACTCATCTATGAGTATCTTTTTATTTGCTGTTCATTGTGTTGTACAGTTTCTTTTCCCATCAGTCTTTTCCTTTGAATCTTTTGTTCTAAGTAGTATATGGCAACAGAGAAATGAGAATCATATTGTAGTAGCTTTTTTCTCGGAGCAGGATTCATGTCGCCAAACCCTGTTACAGAATGTTAGTCTCGTTGGTCTAGTCCTGTGATCTTTTACCTCTATTTTCTGCACTCTTTGAATGCAATGGTAAAAGAGTGCTCAAATCATAGGGAGTATTCAAAGTGCTGAAGTAACTGCTTTGCTACTTGTACAATGCACTTTGCTTTGGATTGGATACTATAACCTTTATGGCTATTGTTGGCCATCATTAGTTTATGTCTCCGAATTTTTCTTGTGTTGCAGACTTAGGTTTTTGTAGTGAAACTAGACTTGGACATGTGCAACTTAAACAACAGATTGCTGCGGTGCAGAAGAGTTTGAACATCTTAATTAAAGATAGGGCAAACAACCATCTATATGTTGATGTGTGACTAAAGACGTGGTCATGAGATGTAGCTAGTTTGGGAGTACTGAGAGAAGAGACAAGTGAACTTCCAAAAGCATTAGGCATTGCTTATCCTCTATCTTGTTGCATTAGTTGCCGATGAACTTCTACATATTTTATAGTATTTTATTTTGGTATACACAAATCTGCAATTAGTGTAGGGGCTTGACCCAATAAATAAAAAGGAGGTATCCTTTATAATCTAACCCTATACGATTACAAAAAGAATCACAACTTTGAGGGTCACTGACCCTTGCAATTGTTCTTTCTCCTAGCTTTGACCATGCTCTTTTTGGCCTCTGTCTTCTCATTTAGTTCTTTTAACTTGGATCAACTTGTTTGAAAGAGCAGATGATGATCTCAAACAAGTACAGTCGTGGAAATGGATTCCCGTAGTTATCTCAAATTAGGAAGAAGTTGGAATGGTTTCTCTAGTAAATGGGACAAGATTTGGTAATTTTAGTTCTCTCTCTCTCTTTTTTCTTTTGTAGTTTTTAGGTGTCAAGTTGTGATGAGTTCATTAGCTTTTTATTTTTCTTATATTTAACGACAATAATATGAGTCATGTCTTTACAGGAGTTGATGAAACATCTCTTTCAGAACTTATGTTTGAAACACCCATGCTGAAGAGTCTTTGCTTGCAAGAGGCTCAGATTGTTGTTAGCACTCTTTATAGTTTCCTTGGTTCCTCCTTGGAAATGCTTGATGTTTCTGATACTAAGGTATGCCTGAATTCTAATAGATCCTTATGTCCATTTCCTGGAAGAGAGCTTCCATAGATACTACTATTGCTCTGTTTACATTCTAGAAATTACTGAGGCTCATGAGGTTGGGGCATCATGTGATACATGGACTCCTCTAAATGTATACAGTAATTGTATCGAAGACTCGACAAATTTACCAGTACTATGCATAGAACCTATATATTATGAATGAAATGCCCTGAGGCACCTTCTAAGTACTATTTCCCTCGAAAATAAGCCAAATATGCTAGAAGATATGAACATTTTGGCGTGCCCTGGTGTCCCTGAGATGGAAATTAGATTGGTTAGACAATTTGACACCTCTCCGCACTTGAAATCCGTACCAGAGTCCATGTAAAATAGTTAACAATTGCCCACCTGCATATGTGAATATATTGTACAATCTAGTCATCTGTTAGATTTCCCCGTAGACTTCATACAGCGAAGCCAGCCTAAAAGATCTATGTAAATAAATTATACAATTTTGGACGTTCAAAATTTAGAGAATATTTTCCTTTTGTGTCGGAGAACCTTTTCATGGAATTGACATCAATTTGTTGTCTCAAAGTTGCACTCGAAAGATCTCTAAGATGGTAGTCAATTACCAGTCAAGTGATGACTTATGTGCATGTATCCCTTGTAGGACATAAGTCAAGGTGGACTGAGATTCTTTTTCTTGTCCATACTCTGGCACTTTGCTCTTTTCTGATTAGAATCAATTGTGTTTTCTACCTTTGTGGTGTATCTGGTACAACAAGGCTTTTAACTTTCTGTCGATGGGCCCTGCACAACTCAAAGTTCAACAGAATCTGTGGATACAGATTTTGAATTGCTTGCAGCACAAATGACCATTTTCAAACTGAAAGACACAGAAATATCCTTTTGATTTTCTTGCCATAGGTAGCAGGTTTATCCTCTTTTATCGGTTAATGCAGGTGCTTCTGACCAAGTAATATTATGCTTGTTGAATTTCAGGTCTCCAGTACTGCTTTAGCTCACATTGTCTCTAGAAATCCTGGTCTGATTTGTTTGAAAGCAAAAGGATGCAGGAATCTCTTTCACCAGAAAAGTATGATGGAAGAGGGGGATTTTCCTTCTCTCCAACATCCATACAAAGAATGGTTTAATGAGTTAGGAAAAACCTGCAAACTGGATGAAATTGCTCTTGGATGGGGATTTTCTTGCTTTTCTCTAGAAGCTCTAAAACCTGCAATTGCAACTCTAAAAGTAGTAACCGTGGGTCTTGGCGCATCATTAGGTCAAGATGCACTGGAACTCCTACCCACTACTTGCCTTTTGCTAGAGGAAGTGATCCTTTATTTTCAGGTACCTTTCTTCATTAGATAGTATAGATGTTGTTCACCGCCCATTTCCCCAAGGCAAGATCTTCAAAGCTAACAGAGGTGAAAAATCAGCATATAATGCATGATCTTGATGAGTATTGGGTTGCAGGACATTGTACTAAAGAACATTATTAAAAGATTGGCGGCTGGACTTGTTAAGTAGTTATGCCTAACCTCTAAATCCTTTTGGACTACTGCTCAAGTTCTCATTATGGCTCCTGTGAAGATAGTAATTACAGTAATATTAATAGTGGGCCGCCTGTTTGTGGTAGTAAAACTATGGTTTCATTTTGATGAATATCATTGGAAAGGGCAGTAGAGCACGGATCTCTGTACCTTTTCGTATTTGCTTGGGATCTTTGTACCTTTCCTTTTTTATTGGGGTTCTTAGTGCTTTTTGTCATTCACTGGTCACATAGCAACTTAGATGTGCTGTATGCAACTCATCTTCTAAACAACAGTTAGGTGTAAAAGCCTTTGCTTGATGAATGCTGTAGAAGTTAAGATTTTGGTCCTCCATTTGGTCTTTGTACCTAATTGATATTGTAAGACTGCGTATAAAAAAGCATTGTCATTCAGTAGTATTTTCACTGTTCTTAACAGGTAATTTCTGACCTTCTCTTAGTAAACATTATGAAATCATTGAGACACTTGCAAGTATTGGCTCTCTGCTACTGTCTTGGTGAGATATCCCCACAAAGCTTTAAGTTCAGTATGCCAAATTTGAGGAAATTGAGGCTTGAAAGGGTAACTCCATGGATGACCAATGATAATTTGGTTATTCTGACTCAGAATTGTGCAAATGTGACTGAGCTTTCATTGCTAGGATGCAGGCTTCTCAATTCAGGTGAGTGGACCTTCGCACTTTGCACTTGGATATAAGTATGGTACTGTTTTTCATCTAGTGAATAAGGAGACAGCTTACTTTTTGTCTACTCTGCTGTGATGGCACGGTTCACCTTTCATAAACTTGGGGGATGTGTCCATTGTTGATACAAATGTCAAATTCGGTGCAAGTTTTAAGGAAAAACTTTGATTTCAATGATGACGGAAGAAGAATGTTGAATTGGTCTGATGTGGAAAATCATTTCTACTATTTTAAATGCAGTTATTTGGAAAATGTTAGTTACAATTTTCTTGTGTACATTTATAAAATTGCATTCATTAATTTCCATGACATAACTTGTTCGGGAATGAGGAAATTGTCACGGTGTGTTCATATCGTGATGTAGCTGTCTCCTGTAGCTTATCTCTACCTTTTTCACTTGTGATTTTGGGCGTTCACTAGGTGGATTTTGGAGTAACTTTACTATTTTTTTTAATCAGTGATGTACTTTCGTTTTTAATGATCTTTCTCTAGCTTTTGGTTAAATATTTAACTTTTGATGAATAAAAAAAGTAAACAAATTTAAACAGAACTTGTGAAAAGATCAGAAGAGGAAAAATAATCCAAAAATCTGTCTGGATTGAATTCTCTGTCTATGGTGAATTTTTTTTTTTAAATTTTGATTATAATTTTTTACTGTTTAGATTCCTTGTCTAGATGAATGTTTAATCAACAATAATTTGACACATAACTAACAAAATCTTAGAAAAGAAAAATAAATAAGTTA
>JABCMJ010015391.1:0-18900 GCA_014822125.1 Arbutus unedo | reverse complement strand
TATTTTAATCAACGGGTATCTGTAATCTTAACGTGAAGAGATAAATAAGCATTTAATAACATGGAGCTCGAAATATAATTTTGAAATATGGGAGGGGAATGCGATTATAATTTTGTAGTGGTATGAATTATAATTTATATAATTCAGAACTAATCCGGGCTGGAATAAGAATTCCGAATTATATAGGAAGCCCAGCCCATACTTCTCCTAGGGGTCCCTATTGTTGCCTATATATACATCGCTATGTCTTCTAGGTCAGACACAACTTGATAATCGAATTATTGAGAGAGTTTCTGTGAAGGCAAAGAGATCACGATTTTGAGCCCACCCTCGGTACGTGATTAAGGTGCAATAGAATTACGGTAGAAGATCTCAAGGTCAATCGAGCGAGATCAATCCAGCCGTGTTCAAAGTTTGATCAGGATCAAACTATTGAAGATAACCGAGATTAAATCAGACAGATCTCGAATGTATGAACCCTAGTTATGCCTAATAGGGTTTCATAATTTTTTTGTATAAACTGTTCGCGTTCATCACTAGGTCTTAGGAATCGGTCCCTAACACAAAAAACCCCGATTCCATCTCCGAGGTAGATGAACTTCTTCTGCTTCCCTTTTGTTGCTACAAAAGCCTGTATTTTTTTCATTATCAACCCCTGTAAAAAAAAACTTAGAGCAAGTGTTTTGATTACGTGCATGTGACTTTTCTTAGTGTGAAAATTTGAAACAAAAGTGTGCATCGAACAATTTTGAAAACATTCAATGCTTAGGACCTCCAGCTTCTGTCCAAAATTAGGGCCCTCTGGCTATAAGTTTTCCGTTAATATGTATGCACATATTTTGAAAAATATTTCCAACTATTGTTGAAGCCTCGTGGCAATGCGATCTCTTACTCCTATCTAATGCAAGGTAGTGCACACAAATTCCTTGGCTACACACTTGACCATCTTTTAACTTCAGCGTCCAGAGTTTTTGCAAATATTTGCCATCACAAATAGATAAAAGTTAGGAAGAAAACATGCATGCAATTATCGCTAACTTTAGAATCTCATGAAATAAAAATCTGAATAGATTTGATCAAACAAAAAGAAGTTGAACAGAGAAAGTAATCGTGTTTCCTCTTTCACAATCTAGAAACCCAAACTACTATTTCATATTTAGCCAATAATTAGAATCTCCCAATAAACAAGAATAACCTCAGTGTCCATAGAAGTTGTTTTGAACAACACCAATGTAATACGTAAAATAAAAGATCACATCACCAAACATTGTAGCCATAGTAAATAGAAGTCCTAAAGTTGCATACTTTCTAACATATTTGAGGAATAGATGAAAAAATAAGCAAAAATTGGCCTAGAGTGGACTTTGATCTCAAACTAAAAAGTACCAACATGTACAAAAATTGACTCACTATCAGCTTATGACCCTTTAGATGCATGTCCTTGGAAGTAGAAAGAACTAAAAACTTTTCTGTTTCAATATACCAGTTGTGTATGGAGATATACAAACTACGTAATATAAGTGCTACGAGTCAGGTAAGTCAGTCTTTTGCAGTCAAAATCACAATGTGGTCAATGAATAGAGATCAAGGAAAGGGCATCAATTTGTTTTTCCCCCCTATGAGTACCTTATAATGAAGGAAAATATCCATTCTATTGAGATGAGATTGAATGATGTGTCCATAGATGTTTATTTGTCTTCTCTTGATTGTTGTCAAGGTGAGAAGGGGTACATCCATGGACAAAAGATTTAATTTTGGGAGAGTTTACAAAGCTTACAAAAAAAAAAACTCTCAATTTATTTACCAGTGATTTCTAACTGAAATACCAAGTCAGCAAAATATAAGTAGAAGTCCACAACTCGGCTCTTACGCTTGTTGAGCCTTTTTATCATGACTCCCTCAATCCTCTCGAGTTGGGCATCCGTTGCTGCTAATGCATTCTTGTTGGATATCTTCTTCGGCTTCGCAATGACAATGCCATTGCTCCTGCCAAATTAATCTCCAGAGGTAGCCATGCATGCTTGTCACAATCTTTTGCTCTATTATCACATGTTGCAGCCTCTCTGCTTGCACTCCATGCGATACTTAGGCAAATAGCTCTCCAATTGCCCAAGTCGGCATTCTCACCAAGCTAACTCACCCAACTCCACACAACTGAAGCACAAACTCTCTCACTCAAAGACAACAGAATTTGGGTAAGGAAGCTCTTTATTACAAGAAATCAATTGTATAAGCTATACAAGGCTCTTACAAGTGTTCTCTCCCACATACATGTTTTCTAACTATCAAGCTCTCTCTCTCTCTCAAATGAGACTCTCCATCTATTTATAGACTTCAAGGAACTTCTTGGAACCATTTAGAGCTCTCAAAATTCTACTGTGTTCTAGAACATTTCACACATATCTAGTACAAAGGAATCCTAATCCAACTCAGATTAATTTCGAATTATATAAATTATAATTTATACCACTTTTCATATCTCAAAATTATATTTTAAGCTCCACATTATTAAATGCTTATTTATCTCCCCACGTTAAGATTATAGATACCCGTTGATTAAAATAAATTAATGACAATTTATTTAATCAACATTTATAAAATTCCTTGAGATCTTACACTTAACTTATTCGTTATGTCATATACTAATATCTACCTGCAGGATTTGATATAATCGAAACTTATAAGTTTCCTCAAGAGGATATCATCAATCCTTATAAAGGGATGTGAATTTTATTAATAATTAACATTTATCATACACTTAATATTGTGACCCAACTCATCATGAATGTTGGCCCGCAAGGTCTTACTATATAATGAAAGTTAACAACATTAAATGTACACATCCATTAATTATTTTTGGGTTAAGAGCACAAGTATTCACAATAATCATGAGATGTGTATTGTATTATATTGTCATTATAAATATAATTACCTTAAAGTGTTCTTATTCAATACACACAAAGTGTACTAACATAGTGAATTAAAACTATACTATTTTTTGTAGTCAAGACAGACCTACTGAAATACTGTGTTACAATTTTACTGATGGTGTGTCCAATTCCACCAAAGACTTATATTCTACAAAAATCGATAATTTGATCCTCTGTGTATAAGTCAAACTCTACACACCAAATTATCTCCTACACAGAATAAGAGACACTCATGCACAATATGATATGATATAATACAAATATTGTCCATAAAAATTCTCATCAAGAGAAAAGAATAACTAGTTAATAAATAATTGAAATAAATATTAATTTATTACATAAAGTAATGATTTTTAGTTTAAAGCCCTAATAGAAAGCATGAGATATTATAAGGTTTATACATTATTTTATGCATGAAATTCCATGCTAGATCATAATGAAATTTTTATGTGAGAAACCATGAGCTGAATGAGAAAATATTGTTTATCAGGATGACAAAACGTTTAAATGGTACCTCGACAGCTAGGGGATAAGAATATAGTGAGAGGCAGGAAATAAGAATGTCAACCACGACCAATGTGGCTTATGGTTGATGTCATTCCATGTATACGATGATGCATAAGGGGATAGGTCCCACCTGTGAATTATTGGCGATCGTTTAATTGAACATAAATGAGACAATGTCCGTCCTCAGCTTTAACCTTAGGACTATGTCATGAATTCCGTTTAATAAGATCAATGTGTGTGTGTGTGTATAACATGCAAACCCGTAAGATTTCATATTTGAATTCACACTAGCAACGTGCTAATGAATGTTATTAAACAACATGTCAGGTTACGAGACAGAGGATTGTAGCCAGTAAAAAATGCATGGTGTTTGCAAACCTTCAGTGTAGTTAGTACGTTTTGTTTTATTGTTGGTTGCTCACCAGACATTTTTAGGCTCATATTTTGAGGCTGTTGTTTATATGTTGACTGTATGTATAGAGTTACATGTGCACTTTGTTGGGTTTTAAAATTGTTAATATTTATGTTTTCTCTGACTTTGGTTAGTATTTATAGACTGATGCATGACAAGTTGGAAATCCTTAAACTAATTGTGTTATAGGCCTTATCAGGTTAGACTTGTTGGTCGGTCACTAATCCACCCTACATCAGGGTGGGTTGTGACATATGCTATTGATGCGAGATTGTTTTAGCCTTCATTATCATGGTTGCTTCATGTTTCCCTATACGATCTTTGGCTTATGTTTTGTAAATATATATATATATATATATATATATATATATATATGTGTGTGTGTGTGTGTGTGTGTGTGTGGGGTTTAAAGCCTTAAGAGGATTTTATGAAGTCGATTAATTAAGGATTTTTTTTCAGTTGTTGCGTATTTCGGTTTAAACTGTTATTTTGGCATTTGTAGGCCCGTATGATTTATTTATTGGTTGGACTGTTTGATAGGTATAAACTTGAGACTTTGATTTAATGATTTAATTGATGTTTTTAGATTATTGTGTTTATATTGTTGCCCTATTTCATACTCTTGATGTGTAGGATGTGACAAATGTGTTCTCCTGTAGCGAGATCAGTACTATTTTTGCACCCCTGGCCTAGTTGGTCATTGATCTATCCACATTAATTACCCAGAGTTGCTCGGCATCAACTGTGACTGCTTGTTCCATGATTAGTTCTTCCTCCTCTTGTTTTACACTTCCCCTTTCATTTCTCCCCATAAGTTTTGCCAAAGATTTTATTATTACCTATCCCTTGGCCATCCTGTTAGGCTTGTATCTAATATCAAACTCCCTGAGCTTGACCAACCACTTCACTAGTTTTTTTGGAGGTTTCAAGCTTCTGCAGAACCTACTTCGGGGGTTGGTCGATGAGCACCACGATGAAATGTGACCCAAAATAGGACTGAGCAGCCAGGCTAAGGTGACCATGGAAAATGCCAACTGCTCGATCTGCGAGTACCTGCTTTTTGGTCCTCTGTATGGGCGACTAACGTAGTACACTAGCTTTTGAATTCTTTCTAACTCCCTGATTAGGGTAGCATTCACAGTCAAGCTAGAAGTTGCAATATACGTGTATAACTCCTCATCAGTAATTGTGCGAGATAGCAATGGCAGGGAAGCTAGATATTCTTTTAGCCGACCAAACACCTCCACGCACTTTAAGATCCACGCAAAAGCTTTCCACATAGTTTTTATCACGACGCATCCCAAACTAGAACGAATTAGTGACTGGCCGTTGGGTTTACTCCCTGAGGCCTCCTATTTTAATTAAAGAGTTTATGAACTTTATCAAATTGTCTTATTTAACCATTAACATGATTCAGAGCTTAACGGAAGTGTTGTTTGTTTCAATAACAAAATAACTTCTAGGACGTGAAAACCTGACAATCATTATTGAATTAAAAGCATGCTTATCCGATACTTATTACAAATTGTAGTACTGGCCTAACATGGCCTCAAAACAAAATAGTAACTCAATATGTACATTAGTTCTCAAATAGAAATTTAAAGTGTAAAGTTTGGCTAATTAGTTCTTTATTGTCCACTGGGTCCTACCATGAGGCCTGTTATGTTGCAAGGCAACATCCATTAGCTTACAGCTAGTATGAATCTAGATATACCATTTTATAGGTTTTACATGGCTCTTGCGCAGTTATGACAGTTTGATAACATGTTGAAACATTCATAGAATGGTCCATAGGCCGTGGCCGAGGACGTATAAACAGTTTATAGTTTCTATAACCTGCGGGTTATAATAATACTGGAATTAACGGTATGTTATGCTTTGAACGGAATCAATCAATGAAGTGTATTTAATGTTTGATTCTTCGGTGTATATGCCAGAACTAGTTTAAGGAAGCTACCCTTTGAAATATAACACAGATTTGGCATGATGTCATTTGATGCCACTTGGCAGTGGGATCCAACCTTGTCCCAAACCACCGCTTGTTACACCCTCAACGGTCAGGGAATCACCAAAATTCACATTTTATGAGATGATGTTCTGTGATCATCGTCAACGGGTTTAACCCTTTATGACATGATGTCTCATGAATAGGCAAGGTTTTGATATAATGGTCTTTTAACGAAATACAATAAATTCTCATTCTCGAGTATATCTTAAAAACATACAGATAAATGGGTATATCCGGACTCGACTTGAGTGATGTAGGGTATTCTATGAAGTGCCTTGCCTTTGATATCGTGAATAGGACCTATCATTTGTAAAGTATCAAGTATTAAAGTATGCCTCTAAGTTATGAACATTCTAATTGACGTTTGATCCTAATTTGATAACTCTTGTCAAGCCTCACGTTTATTCGTATGGCTTGTGTTTCAATGCTTTGATGGACTCGGGACATCCATAATCATCCCTATATAAATGTTTAGGTAAAGCTCGGGTCAAATAATAGTCATTCTAAGGTTGAACATGGAACTTGCCTTAAGGTAAGGCCATCGTATAATTTAATTAACTATGGCTCGCACCCAACCATTAGGGTGGCCCTAGGATAGTCACAAGTGTCCCATCTCCATGCTAGGGTAAAGGTTGGGTCAAGTATCGAGTGGGTTAATCCTCAGTTGCGACGATTTAACGGACTAGTTTAAATTCTAAATTTAGGCTAAGTGTAAAATCCTTATAGCGAAGGTCTTTTGTGTGTCCCCGTTGGCCTGCTTCATGAAGTCGGAATGACTCTGATTTGGCACACCCTATTCTAGAACCCAAATTAGGGTTAGGTTATGTTCAAAAGTGTCGGATTGAGCTCCAAAATGCCCCAAAACCAGCCCCTAACTGGACTGCACAACGAGCAGTCTCTTCAACTAAGGCAGCCATGGCTACCCTGGTCCTTCATTTTCTTACCACTATTTACCTAGAACGTCACCAGAAGTTTGAACCCTGTGCAAATACATGTCTATGTTGGCTATAAACTAAGAATTAACACCCAAAACTCGAGAGAAAAAAAATGCTCCAAAATCATACCCGTGAATTGTTCTTTCAATATTCTTTGCCACTTTCTTCAAGTTTCTTCTTTCTCTCTCTCTCTCTCTCTCTCTCTCTCTCTCTCTCTCTGAAAATAGTAGTAATTGGAGAAATGGGAGGAGTTTACAAAGGTTATATATGGATTTACCACAAGCAGGAGGTGTCCAAGGGGCATCTCATGTCAAGCCTAAATGGAAATTTATCCATGCAAATTATCACCCGAAGCCAATCTTCTAACTTTGATTCAAAAGATAAATCATTGGGTGCTTCACATCCATCCTCCTAACGTTACAACCCCTCCACCAATCATGCCTCCTGGGTAAATCGTTAAGTCTGACTCCGAGGTTTCGAGCACAATTAAAATAAAGGCCAGGTCCACTTCCCGATTCCCAATTCCCGAACATAAACCAATTTAATGTCGAGTTATCACTTAACTACCAAATTAACCCCAGTAAAGAAAATAAATGATAAACAAATAAATTAATCTTAGGAACACTTAACCTCGTCCGATTGTCCCCTAGGGTAATATCGGGGTCAACTTCCAGTTATCGCTTATGTATAAAATAAATTTCCGAATCACCCTTCGATCTCCGATTAAGATTCAAACCAACATCAATTATCCCCTAAGTAACTTGGGGGTATCTCCTCGTTCATCCAATAAATTACCAAATCAGCTAAAAAAGTCCATGTTTCATAATTTAATCGAACTTTTAGATTACCCATAATATGTTCTATTAATAATTTTTTTTTATACCCCACTTTCTTATTCCAAGTCGGGGTCTCACATCCTTCCCACCTTAAGAAGTTTGGTCAACCAAACTTGCTCACAATTGGTCTGCAAAGAATTGAAACGATATAAATAGAAGCTTAAAAGTATTAATGCCATATCTTAGTCGAATAGTTATGGATATTTTGGTCGCATGTCTAACTCCTTCTCCCTCGGACCCTCCCCTATTATCTGGTTCTCCCACCAAACCTTGACTAATGGAATCTCCTTGCTTCGTCGCTATTTGACACGCGTGTCCAGGATTCAAATCGGCCATTCCTCATATCGCAGTCCTTCCTCTAGCTCAATAGGCGGTTGTTGTAGAATGTGCGTCGGGTCCGATATGTATCTTCTCAACATTGACATGTGGAACAAATCGTGTACATTGGCAAGTTACGATGTTAAGGCCAGTTGGTACACAACTGGTCCTATTTTCTCAATCAGTCCGAATGGTCCGACGTAGCGTGGATTGATCTTTCCTCTCTTTCCAAAACATACAACTCCCTTCATAGGTGAAACTTTGAGAAATACAAACTCTTCTTCTTGAAACTCCAACTCTCAATGATTAGCAACCGCATAACTTTTCTGTTGATCCTAAGCAACCTTTAATCGTTCCTGGATCAATTTAACCTTCTTTGTCGTTTATTGAACAATTTCCAGTCCCACGAGTTCAGTTCCTCCAACTATTGTCAAACAAGATGGTGATCGGGACTTCCGCTTATATAGCGCTTCAAAAGGTGCCATGTCGATACTACCTTGAAAACTATTGTTGTAGGTGAATTCCACCAAATGTAAGTGCTCATCCCAATTGTCTAGAAATTCCAATGCACACACACATAATAAATCTTCTAATGTTTGTATAGTCCTTTTTGACTGCCCGTCTATCTGAGGATGAAATGTTGTGCTGAAATTAAGTTTAATGCCCATGACCTTCTGAAGAGATTGCCAAAATCTTGAGACAAACCTCATATCCCGATCTGACGTAATGGTTATAGGTGCTCTATGTAAGCGAATAATCTCCCGTACGTATAAGTTAGCCATGTGATCCATTGAATGTGCTCTTGATCGGGAAAAATTGAGTTGTCTTGGTTAGCCGGTCCACAATCACCCATATTAAGTTGTTCCCTTTGTTGTCCTGGGAAAACCGATGACATAGTCCATCATAATGTCTTCCCACTTCCCCTTGGTAGAGCCTAAAGTAGTTCTGCCGTCTTTTGATACATATCCTTGATTTGCTGACATTGTAGGCATCTGCTGACGTAGTCCACCACGTCTCGTTTCATACCCATCCACTAGTACGTTCGCTTTAAATCCTGATACATTTTCATCATACTTGGATGAATCACCAATCTTATTCTATGACCCTCATCAAAAATCCATCATTTGAGTTCCTCATCATTAGGTACACACATCCAATTTCCACATAATAGCAAGCTGTCAACCATAGTAAATTTTGTAGTTAGATTGGATGCTGCATGCATGTGAATTTTCTTCAACTTTAGTTCCGCCATCTGTTTCACTTTGATTTCTTCTAGAATTGCTAGTTTGGCAACTAACAATATACAAACTTCTTCTTCTTGTTTATTGAGCCATTGTCGTTCCACCTGTCGATTATTCGATACTCCCACTACCTTGCGAGTAAGAGCGTTTGCTATTGTTAGAGGTTGATTCCCAAGACCCAGTGATGAATGCGCGCAGATTATACAACAAAAAAATATAAAACCCTACAAGGTGAAACTAAGGTTCATACCTTAAAGTGGTCTTATTCAATATATACAAAGTGTACTAATATAGTGAGTTGAAATTATAACATTATCCATAGTCAAGACAAACCTACTAGAACACTGTATTACAGTCTTACTAGTGATTTGTCTAATTTCACCGAAGACTGTGAACCAAAGACTTATATTCCACAATAACGAATAATTTGATCCTCTGTATGTAAGCTAAAGTTTACACCCAAATTATCTATTATGCGGAATAAGAGACACCCATGCAAAATATGATATGATATAATGCAAACATTGTCCATAAATATTGTCATCAAGAAAAGAAATAATTGTTTAATAAATAATTCAAACAAATATTAATTCATTATACAAAGTTATGGCTTTTAGCAAAAAACCCTAACAATCTCCCACTTAGACTCAAAGTCATGATGCCATACGTCTCACTCACTCACATTCCCTCCACATGACTATCAAAAAGTTTTGCTGGTAGACTTTTTGTGAAAGAGTTTGTCAGGTTATTCGCTGATGCAATCTTGGTCACCGTTATATCACCTCTCTAAACGAATTCTCGTATAAGATGATACTTACACTCGATGTGCTTTCTCTTCTTATGAGTCCTTGGTTCTTTTGAGTTAACAACTACACCACTATTATTACAATAAAGTGTAATAGTTGATTGTACTGAAGGGACCAGATTCATTAAGAAATTTTTGAGCCAAACGACCTCCTTGGCTACCTCAGAGGCTACCACATATTCAACCTCCATGGTGGAATCAGCAATACATGATTGCTTGATACTCCTCAAACTTATGGCTCCACCTCCTAGGGTAAACACATATTCCAAGGCAGACTTTCTGGAATCCATATCTGACATAAAGTCCGAGTTTGTATACCCATAAGGTATTAGACTGTCTGACTGGTAAATCAACATATAATCTCTAGTCCTTTTCAGGTATTTCAAAATATATTTTACCGTAGTCCAATGTTCTTGTCCAGGATTAGATTGAAATCTGTAAACATGCCTACAGCAAAGCAGATATCAAGTCTAGTACACAACATGGCACACATGAGGCTTCCCATCGCAGAAGCATAAGGAACTTCTCTCATCTTATCTTCCTCTTCAAGTGTTTTAGGACACTAATCATTGGATAGATAGATTCCATGTCTAAAAGGGAGGAACCCTTTTGTTGGAATCTTGCATGCCAAAACGAGTAATAATCGTATCAATATAAGTAGCTTATAATAATTCGAACATCATTTGCTTGCGATCTCGAATAATCTTGATCCCAAGGATGTGACTGGCTTCTCCCAAGTCCTTCATATTGAATTGGTTGGATAACCACACCTTCACTGAAGATAACACTCCCACATCGCTTTCGATAAGCAAGATATCATCTACATATAGTACCAAAAACACCACTTCTTTTTCATTGCATCTCTTATACACACACACACACTACCCATCCGGACTTTGATCAAAATCAAAAGACTTGATTGCATAATCAAAACAAATGTTCCAAGACCTTAATACTTACTTAAGTAAATAAATGGACTTCTTAAGCTTGCACACCATGTGCTCTTGGCCCTTTGCTATGAATTCAACTATTCGTACCATGTAGATGCATTCATCCAAATTGGCATTCAGGAACGCAGTCTTAACATCCATTTGCCGAATCTTGTAATTGAGATGAGCCACAATGGATAAGAGAATCCTAATGGATTTTAACCTGGCTATTAGTGAAAAGTTTCCTCATAGTTGATCCCTTCTTTCTAAGTAAAACTTTTCGCTACAAGCCTAGTTTTAATGGTTTCCACCTTCTCGTCCCCTCCTCTCTTTTTCTTGTAGTTCCATTTGCATACAATGGATTTTAGCCCTTCGGGTGGTTCTACAAGATACCAGACTTGATTAGAGTCATAGCCTTTCGCCAAAGTTTCACATTTGTGTCTTTCATTGCTTCATTGTAGTTATAGGGTTCAACATCTAGTTCCTCCGCGAGTTTATCAAATGATTCTCCAAGAACATGTACCGATCAGGTTGAATAATAATCCTCTCACTACAACGAGGCGCCATTATGTCAATCGTTATTTCCTGTGGTGTTTCTTCTTGTACTAATGGTGCTAAAGAAGTATGCGTTGGTCTCTCTCCTCTCAATTTGTCTAGAACAATCCTACTTTTGGGCTTGTGATCCAGAACATAGTCCTCTTTTAAATACCAGGTATTGGTACTAACAATGACCTTCTAATCTGTAGGACTATAAAATAAACCACCCTTCATTCCTCTAGGGTACACTATAAAGAAACAAACTTCTGTCATTGATTTCAACTTATCTGCATTTCCTTTTAGCACATGTGCTGGACTACCCCAAATCCGAACATGCTGCAAGCTTGGTTTGTGCCCAGTTCATAAGTTCTATGGGAGTAGAAGGCACTAACTTAAGCCCCATTTGTTAACCCACCGAGTGACTTGGGACGGGATTATTAACCCAATGGGATAAGGAAAGCGTGTTTGTTTTGTGATTTAGGAACGAACTAATAACGCGAAGGGTTTGGTACTCCTTGGATTAGGGCGTATTATGAATACCAGGTATTGGCAATCCGGCCATTGTTCAGCTATCAAGAGTGATCGAATTAGCCCTCCTCTAATCATTGCTTGTTGCGCCATAAAAGGTATCGATTACTGCAAGTCTGTGCTCTTCCTTCATTTTGGGATCATCAATCATTTAGATGACTGAAGTTCATGTCATTTTCCATTGCAGTGAAATGTGAAGCTTTAAGTCATCTGTTTGTTTGTTGAATACGTTGAAGCTTTTGTCATCTGTAATTAGTTGCCAAATCACTCACTTCCACCTCAAGTTGGGGTAAGTAGTTTACTCATTAAACTATATTTATTTTTGAACATTCCCATAAACTACAGAGCAAAGAAATGAGACTTTAGATCAAGCTATTTTGTTTGAACATTTTCGTAGTGAACCCATTAGACTTCATATAAACCCCATTAGTCATCCATCATCTGCTCACTATATGTTTGATAGAAAGCCCTAGTGAGTTAAGAATCCTATATTGGATCTGTGATGTATTGCTAACTTACTTAAGAATCCTAAGTTGAATTATTTTGCATTCAGTTGTGGATTAGATTATTTTTTTAATCTAAACTGAATCTGGTCGGTGCACATTAGTTGTTCCTTGATGCTAGCGCAATCACATAGGTTGTATTTATTTGCATTATGAGTACCCGATGTGTTGTTTTAAGTGTTTATAAATTGTTTCCATGAGCACCTAATGCATGCGATCTTCTTAATCCTCTGATTGTTATCAATATATTTTATTGGTGAACCGTCTTGTCAATCGGAGGAGCCTGCATTTAAGAGTAGCGATCCAAGGTATTTTGGGACCTTAAGTCGAATATAAAACTGGGGTGTATTTGCCGAGAGGACAATCTTCAATGTGAAGAGGGTCATTGGAAGAAAGTAGTGCTTTTTTCTTAACTTGTTCGTAGTCTAGTTACAAGTATAAGGGAATTATTTTTTAAAGGCTTTTGTTTACCTTTAATTGGCAGGTTTACGGACAAAGAGGTTCAAAAGGATATGAAGCTTGTTCCTTACAAAATTGTGAATAAAGATGGAAAGCCTTATATTGAAGTTAAGATTAAGGATGGAGAGACCAAGGTATTCAGCCCTGAAGAAGTCAGTGCTACGATCTTAATGAAAATGAAGGAGATTACTAAAGCATTCCTTGGGAAGAAAATCAAGGATGTTGTTGTCACTGTTCCTGGTGAGTAGAAACTTCTAAGCATTTTTATGTAACTATTATTTCCAGCACCTTTGTAGAAAAAATGAATAGTGAATGCGAATGGAACTTGGTGGACCCTTATCTCCCTTACCCAACTCTGTACTCTGTGAAAACCTTCCCCGAGGTTGATACCCTCATGTGGTATACTGTTATATCAATTATGTACTCCTTAACGAAATTTTACTAGTGGGTGGCAACCTCACTTGGTATACCTTTACATCAATTATTTGCTACTGTCGGAATGCTGTATCAAGGTTGTATTTATGGTACTCACCTATCATTGTAACTGCAACTGAATGATATTCTTTTTTGTTGATTTCACGAGAAAAACTCAAAAGAGAGGTAGTCAAAGGAAATACATGTGTGATATCAGCAAGGACAACAGAGCTCTTAGGAAACTGAGGAGAGAATGTGAACGAGCAAAGAGAGTATTGAGCAGTCAGCACCAAGTCTGAGTGGAGATTGAATCCCCTTTCAATGGTACAGATTTCTCCAAACCATTGACCCGAGCTCGATTCGAAGAATTGAACAATGATTTGTTCAAAAAGACCATGGGACCCATGAAGAAGGGTTATGGAAGACGCGGGGTTGGAGAAGAACAAGATAGATGAAATCGTTCTTGTTGGTGGAAGTTGTCGAGATATAAGTGAAGTTCAGAGTATGCAAAGCAGAAATTCTTTGGTGATCGGTGTGCTGTATTTTCATTGGCTATTTTGAATGTTCAAGGATTGCCAGCTCATTGTGTAGTTTCTTTGGTTAGTTAAATTTTGATAGAGTTTGTTTTCTATTATTGAGTGGAAGTTAGTTTTTCAGTAAGTTTGTTAAAGATCAAGGCAACAAATCATGCACTTGATGTCAGGCTTGTAAAGGTTATTGCCCCATATAAATAGGAGCATCTTATTCAGTGTAAACCAAGGAAAACAAATCAAATCAAGGAATTCATGGAGTTCAATCTTAGAATTCTCTCTTGTTCATTTTGGAATTTCTTTCATTTTCTTTAGAAGCACCAGGATTCCCAAAGTCCAACAACTCCTCAAGGATTACTTGATGGGAAGGAGCCCAAAAGGGTGTGAACCCTGATGAGGCTGTTGCTTTTGGCCCTGCTGTAGAAGGAGGCATATTGAGTGGTGAAGGTGGTGAACTTATCTGATGCTTTTGGTGCTGCTGCTGTTACAATGCCTTTTGGTTTGCTAAAAATCATGAACTTATCTGATGTAGTTTGAAGATGCAAACATGTTGTATTTGGAGGCACTAATGTAGATTTTTCAAATTATTTTTGTAAGTGCTATCTCAATGACTTGGTTTGGTAAATGTTATCTCCAATGATATTAACTTATTCTGTCATTTCATCTTTGAGTTGCATTATGGGTCTGAAATCAGTATAGGAAGGGGAATAGATAAATAAAACAAACAAAATTGCTCATTTTCTGTTTTGAATTGTTTCTAATGAGATAAATAGAATAAAAAGATTGCTAATTTTTTATTTTATTGGTCAAGAACATAATTTTTCATTTCTTTTCGAATGACCAAGAAAAATAATAAACAATTAAGGCGAGGGCAAATTTGTAAAACATGTATTTTAATCTCATCATTCCCTTTTGCAAACAAACACAAATCATGCACTATTAATCTTATCCCGAGTACAAACAAACATACAATACTGGTTTTAATAATCTCTTGGTATTACGAATCACATCCTAATGCTACCACCTTACGAATCCCAAGCTACGAAGAAATTTAACAAACGGGGCCTTAGATGGTACCAAGTTAAGAATGTATGCCGTTGTTTCTAATGCATGTCCCCAAAATGAAATTGGTATATTTGAATAACTCATCATAGATCTTATCATGTCCATAAGAGTTCTATTCTTTCTTGCCCATAAAGATTCTAATAAAGAAAAGGAATAATTATTTAATAAATAATTCAAACAAATATTAATCAATTACATAAAGTCATAACTTTTACTATAAAACCCTAACAAGTACAGTGTTGGGACCCGACTTGGTTCAGGAGACTACCGATAAAGTTATTCAAATACGACAACGATTACTGACCGCTCAGAGCCGTCATAAGAGTTATGTCGATAGCAGGAGGCGACCACTGATTTTCAAGGGAGCCGATCACGTCTTTTTGAGAGTCACACCAAAGAAGAGATTGATGCGGTTCGGTCGAAGTGGGAAGCTATCCCCAAGGTATGTGGGACCATTTGAAATTCTAGAAAAGAGTGGGGGAGGTGATGTATCGACTTGCCTTGCCTCCAAGGCTAACAAGGGTTCATGACGTATTCTATGTGTCCATGTTGCATAAGTATGAATCCGACATATCACGCGTGTTGGATTGGGCTAAATTGGAAGTTGAGGATGATATAACATACGAGGAGAAACCGATGAAGATCTTAGACACCCGAGAGCAGGTATTGTGCAATAAAACTATCTTATTGGCTAAAGTGTTATGACATCATCATGGGGTTGAGGAAGCTATATAGGAGCGAGAGTTCGAGTTTTGTTCAAAGTATCTAGATTTGTTTCACCCTTGAGGTAGTAATTTCAAGGACAAAATTTCCTATGGGGAGAAGGTTGTGAGGACCCAAGGTTCGATCTTTTGTTTTTGTTATTTTAGTTATTCAAGAACTCTTGGTTTCAAGTTTAATATTCTAATTGTGACCTTATTTTAATAGTTTAGAACATTGAGGCCTGATACGAGGTATCAAGGACTTAAGGGGGATTAGTGTAATTAATCGAATTTTAATTATAAAAGGATTAAAAAAATCCTAAAATCAGTTTTTTATTAAAAATACATAGTTTTTTTTTTCTAAAAGAGATCTTTGAACCCTAAATTCTTAAAAAGGGAGAACGGGTGCTTAGACGGTAGATTCGTGCGATAAAGCCAACTAGGAAGTCATAGAGGACGTTGAGAGTTACGCATAGAGCCCGAAATTAACCTAGTTTGTGGATTATTCGAGAAATTTTCGATCACACCAATGTTTGTTGCTTTTTATTCGAATAAAGTAGGATTTCATGTTGATTTACATTGAACTATTGCATAGATATGGTTCGTTTCATTGGTATTTGCGTTGTTGTTGGTGTGTGATTGAATCATGCATGTTGTGTGAAGATTTCAAGCATATTGAACTGTGTAGTTGCAGAAACGAAAGTAAAAAAGATTCTAGAAATTTACTTAAGCCGCTCAAGCAGTTTGTTTGGATAGTAGGCTTGTTTTGGCTACTTGAGCGAGCTCCTTATTGCTCGAGCGATCTATTGAAAAGTAAAAAGTTTATTTTTAATTTTTAGCCTATTTCTTTCTTTTCAGTTCATTTATGGCTATTGTTTAAGTCTAGAATTAATATTAGTACATATGAGCATGCATGGATGTTGGATACTGGGTAAGAGATTGCCCGATGGTTAGAACAGCCTGTGAACTCGACTTGGAGTATTTGCAATTCTTCTGGTGAAAGACTATAAAACTATTGGGTTTAGAGGTGGTTCGACAATAGAGGTACCCCGTGAACTCTACAATAGGGTTCTTAATGTGGGTTACCGACGGTGCAAAATCGTTAAAATTATACATGAGTCGCATGATAGCATTGGTTATTTATTCAATTGTTCATTTTATTGTTAATTGCATAGTTTATTGTTGAAACAGGCATATTTTACTCAATATGTCGATGTTTTCAATATGATTTCCTACTCGAATTTCAGCTTATATTTTTCTGTAAACTAACAATTTATAGGTGATGATATGGAACAAAGGATTTAGATTTCACTTTTGAAGATGATTCAACATACTTAGTTGAATTTACTATTTTAGAGATATTTTTATGTTTAGACATTCAGTTGGAAATTTTCAGACTTTAATTATTTATTTGTTCGGACATTTTTGGTCTGTTTTGATTAGTTTGAATTCAAATTAGTCATGTTGGTTTAATTGTTATGTGATAGTTGATTATCAATTATTGGAATTATATTTATATTAAGTTTTGGTTAGACTTGTTCCATTATTTATTTCATACTCTAGAAGTTTGAAGTGTGGCAAATAGAGTCAGTCAAAAGGAACTAATAATGTGGTTATTTAATATATTAATCATTGACAAACAAACCATGATAATGTAATACTAAAAAATGATGTCAATATTATTTACAAACAAACCAAAAAATTTATTTTCCAAAACAGAGTTCAGAGACAATTACTTTAAAAAAATGTAAAAACTACAAAACGAACAAGGCCGAATAAGCATAATCTGTAATTTAGTAAGAATGATACCTATGGATTATTTTGAATTTAGAAATTTCATGGGTCACTATCTTTACTGTTTTAAGGCATTTATAAGTTTTTTTTCTTTTGCCGCCAATAAAAAGCACAAATTTATTTGGTAGAGAAAAATTCGATAATTTTCTTTTTTTGCTTTTATAAAGCTCTCCATAAATAACTACTACAAACGCACGCTCTGGGGAAAGAAACTAAAATAACGGAAAAGGAAAGGCTTGCGTTCTGCAGAACCGAGATCTGTTGACCCAACAGAGAGTCAGAGAGCTTATTGGGGTCAAGAAAACGAGAGAGAGGAACCATTTTTAGGGCTCAGAAATGGATGTTTCAGCTCATCCCTCCGACACCGTCATGTCAGAGGCGGCGTCGCAACCGCCATCGGATCAACCGCTGCATCCGGCAGCTGGCGTCGAGAGCATCCCGGCCACGCTTAGCCACGGAGGCCGATTCATCCAATACAACATATTCGGCAACATCTTTGAAGTCACCTCCAAATACAAACCCCCAATCATGCCCATCGGCAAAGGCGCTTATGGCATAGTCTGGTAGTATCATCTTCTTCTATTTTGTCCCTTTTTTTTTTTTTTGAAAAAATGTTGCAATTTATTTAATTGGGTTTTCCGGTTTTTTTCCTGTTTGGATTAGTTCGGCTCTGAATTCGGAGACGAGTGAGCATGTTGCGATCAAGAAGATTGCAAATGCTTTCGACAATAAAATAGATGCCAAGAGGACTCTGCGCGAGATCAAGCTGCTTCGCCACATGGATCATGAAAACGTGAGTGATTGTTTGTTATGGCATGGTTGGTTTTACCTTAAATTATTGCCCAAAATTCTGAGATGTGAATTTCATTTGCATGACTCGCATAAAAATTTGTTGTGATTTGTGCGACTCTGAATGGATGGGACTAGACATATGCTACTGCAGTTGTTCTTCAGTTATGTGGCTAATGGCATTACCACCATACTTCCCAATAAGACCACTAGACCAGTATTACTTGTATTTTAAAAAACCCAAAATCTAGCGAGAAACTAGACAATTGAATCTTGAAAACGGGAAGGATAAAATTTGGGAGGGATAGTTGGAAATGATTGAGCTTTATATAGGAATATTGAGTTTTTTGAAAAGTAGATATAGAACTGGAGGAGTGTGGTTGGAGTTGGTACAGATAGTAACATCCTCGAAATCCGCTTTTTGAGTAAGAGATATTATTTTGGTTGCTTGAAAGATACTTTAAGGTTTGGTTCTAGTTCTTTTTTGGCTCATATCAGAAGAGACTTATATTTGATGTCTGTGGATGACCTCATTTTACGAGCAAGGCATGGGTAGACGGATGGTGCCAGGCAAAAGAATTCATTTGGTTTGAGTTTCTTGTCATTGTTAGACAAAAGAGGGGTCTCTGCGTGTTGTGCGCTAGAAAAAAAGATAGAGA
>JABCMJ010015379.1:0-13523 GCA_014822125.1 Arbutus unedo | reverse complement strand
AGTTAACATTATCTATTGCGTTTAACAGATATCTTAACAAATAACGTTATTTGTTAGCTTTCGAAGTAATAATGTTATCAAATAAAAATATATATTCACGTTTAAGAGCAAATCCGTCTGTAAAAGGACCTTCGGCTTTAAAACTTGTCAAACCATGGACTCTGACTCATAAATTAAATTAACATGTCTTTAATGAGTCAAATCAACTTAGATTTGTCATTTTGACCAATTTCTCAATAAAAATAACTAAATAAAAAGAGTAATGAAGAGAGAGTGCAAACAGATATATAGTGGTTCGGTTTGATCTTATCCACTGCTTAACCTAGTCCAATGCCCTAGGAGTCACTATTTCACTATCAAACTACATCAGCCTCGGGTGCCGATCAAATTGTTACGACAGTATGCCGCTTGACAGCTTTTTTGAGGAGCTAGCTGGACCACTGAATTTATCCACAAAACTTGAATAACCAGGGCTTTAACGGAAACCTAGAAATATAGTTGAACAACGACTAGTGAGGAAGACGAACAATACTCTCTCTTTGTCCTACGGAAATTCACAGAATTTATCAAGAAACTGATAATTAAGCTCCTCTCTCTCTCTCTCTCTCTCTCTCTGATTCTAGCTCAAGAATAAATACAATGTAAGAGCAAAGTGATCAAGAAGATTAAATGATGCTTTGATTTGCAAAAGAATTGATGCTCTGGTTTTTCTTGGTGGTATCACTTCTTCTTCAACCTGTGCATATTTATAGGCCATCGGCATTTGAACGCTAGAAATTTTAATGTTAAAGTCATTGAATAATCTAAGGCTCCTCAAATCTCTTCTCCATAAATAGATAAATGAACGTGAGCCGAAAATTAGAATGACGAAATCTACAAATCGAAGTCACAATGCAAAATAGCTTGACCGATTAATCACATAAACAACAACTGATTAATTGCTTAAAAATAACTGGTCGACCGACCGCTTCTCAAAATCTGGTCTACTGCCCCGAATTGTGACAAATTTGAAAAAACAGCATAATGGAGGCATAAGTTATAATATAGCATGGAATTATCAACATGAATGCAAACTAGTATAGTTCGAGAATATCAATGATTGATTTCATAAGGATTTTCAAAGAAAGTAATCCAGGCATTTAGAGATTTCCAATATGAACATGAACTTTTAATAATCCATTAAAAACTTATACAGGAAACTTCATATTAAAAACTATGTAACAATTTCTAAAAGCATTTTAAAAATGAAGAGTGTTACAGTCTCAGAAATGTTTTCTCGAAAATATCCCCGAATTCAAAATAAAGGTTAGGATTTCTTTGGATTTACAAGGCTACACACTCAAATAAATCTACTTCATTTATTTCGAATTATGAAAAATTTTCATGGACAAACACTTTCCCTTTAAAAATTATATCCAAACTTATCATAAAACACTTATATCCTATAATTTTTGAACTAAAAAGATTGGAACAAAAAAGTGATCAAACAAAAGTTGAAAAGGTTCATAGATGGAAAAAAACTAATAGTAAATTTTTATCATTCGTAGTAAATCTTTCAAATTTCATCCATGAATTTTTTTTTCTAATTCTTTACGTTGAGACAAATTTTAGAATTTAATTAAAAAATGAAAAATCTACCAACTGCAAAAGAATTAAAAAAAAAAAAGAAGAGCTACTTTATACATCTCGAACATAGTAGAAATGGATTAGCAAAAACATTCGCTCAAGCGCTCCAATAATATAATATTGGATGGTAAATATTGATATTTTAATGTTTAGTCACATTAAATTTTGTTCGGTTCTATTAATTTGTGCCCCAGGGGCACAAAATAAGCTATAATAAATATGCATATTTTGGTAATTTATATTCATGATAATTCACAAACATTACTTTTTTGAACACAGTAAATATAAATGTGTGGTATTTTTTATAGTGACAAGATTGCCTTTATTTCTTTTTTAAAATTTAGGTGTGAGAGATTATAAAAGATAATATACTTAAAATACTATAAATAGTCAAATCACTAATAACTTGTCAAAATATTATTATCTTACAAAAATAACCAAATGTCCTACCAAAGCATCTATATAATTTATTTAAAAAATCCAATAACAAAATAATATATTTAAAATATCGAACATCAAATGATAAGATAATACATCACTCATATGTTAAAACAACCATTGAGTCTTAATTATCGATAATTGAAGGAAAAAATAAATTACGAATTGTCTAACCACTAGACAAGAACATTTGACGAATAAAATATAAGAATGAAAAAATTTAGGCTAATATGAAAATAAAAATATTTTAATAAAAAATTATTAAATGAAGCTTAACTTGTACTCAAAGACACTTTTTAGCATTTGCCAATTTTATTTGTTCAGTCCGTATGGGTCTTTATCGTTATTAATCTTTCAGGAAGCAAAACAAATTCGCAAAAAATGAAAAAACTATAAAGTGGACAAATTAATCATAAATATATAAGTTTTTATATTTGATTTGGAGAAATAAGAATAGAAAAGGAATGGGTAAAATTTACTTAGATTAACATAAAACGAGGAACTCTCGGCCAAAAGTTTAAAATTAGAAATTTGTAATGCAATTAGTCAATTTAATAATAAATTAGAGTTAAAAATCTGTTTGACACACTAGTTAACCAAATACTCTAATTTTATTTTAAAGACATAAATTATCTAAGTTAGGTTTAAATTATCTTTTTTTTGTATTTTGTTATATTTTTATTAATTTTGTAGGGTTTGTTAGTTAGTCAAAATATTTTAACTTATTTTTTGTCTTTATGAACATTTTTTAATTTTTAGGCATAATTTTATATTTTTTTAAAATTTCTCATCGAGACTAATCAATAATTAATAAAAAATAAAAACGTTGAAGTAATATTTATTCACATAAAAATAATAAGTAAAAATCAGATGAAAATATTTTATTTACCTTTTTTTTAAGCTCAAATATTTTTTCGTTTAGTATATAAGTGTACGACTATGTTTTGACCTAAAATTAGTTAACTTTTTCCATGATTCTTTGTTTGAGTTTAACTTGACATGATTATTTAATTTGTTTTTATCTTTATATATTTGTTTTTACAATTTTTTATTTTTTTTAATTTTTATAAATTATTAGTTCGTATGGATTTAAAAAAATTATATATAATTGACAAAATTTAAAAAAAGTTCAGACAAAAATAATTTAAAAATATAATTTTTTGTGCTTATTCTTTATTTTTAATAATTTTTTAGTATAATTTTATACTTTTTAGATTCATTCCATCGATATGGACCAATAATTTATAAAAAATTAAATTTAAAATAATAAATACAAAAAATAAAATAAAAATAAAATGTACTTAAAAATAATTAAGTTAGGACAAATTGAGCCCGATCAATTCTCGACCAAACACTGCTTTAGCTGTTGAACCCATTTTCCTAGAGATTTCGACGAGACGAATGCGCTTTTGTCAAACCTCGTGAGCCCCACCTCAACTTCACGCGTGCTTGATCCAACGGCTGGTCCCCCGCCCGGAATACGCGGCCAGCACTTCCATCCAACGGCTGATATTCTCCCTGTTTGACCCCCTTTTCCTTCTACCTCACACATCCCAATAACTCACCCAAATGCACTCACCAGTCAGATCTTAAGAACACAACATACAACTCTCACTCTCTCTCTGAAATTTTCCTCCCTCTGTTACCGGAAATCTAGCGAATCAGTACGGCAACGATCTTCAATCTGCGATTTTAGCATAAATCTCATTGTGGTACACTTAGCGGATCTTCTGCTGTTTCTTTTCTCTCGTTATTTGCTTCATTTTTCCTCAGATTACAGCCTTTCATATTCCAGTCTCTCTTTTTGATTTCCTGTGATTTACATTTGTATGTACACGGGTAGATCTTCGTTATTATCTGGCGATATACGTATTTTCCCCCGTTTTTGCTATTTTACCAGGATTTCGTCTAATCTGTTTATCGATTTTTCCCAATTCTATAGATCTTACATTTGCATGTTCATATATGCTTGGTAAGTTACATATATTTATATGTAACGTATTTAGTTGTTTTTGTGTCTATGATATGACCTCTCTCCATAGGATTAGGTGGCGTATCAATCAATTGATCTGTGTTCGGGTGGTCTTCGTTTCTACGTATTCAGTTTTTTTTATTTCATTTTTCATTTTTGTGGCAAATTAGGCACAGCAAGTATCCAGAAAACAAAACAAATATATGAGTAGAGATTCAACCTTGCGGTATTGTGGGCCAAATTGAATGTGATCCGTACAATTAAGTTGTTGGACCATTCAATAATAACTACTGTATCAAATTTTCGTTTGTTTCAATGTTATTCGTGTTATTTTAATTTAATGGTAGTGTTTAAATCTATACATGGGATTCATTTATCTTGTTGTGTGAAGGTTTGAGTTCACATCAGATTATAATTTGGAGCTGCAGGGGTAGATCAATATGCCGTGGACGTCCTCTTTTGTGAATTACAGCAGGAAGTTGGTGGTGTTCTTTCGTGTTATCCTGTAACTTTCTTTGTTCCGGTGAGATGTCTTCCTGTTCCTCTCTATTGGAGTTATGAAATATCTTTTCATTTCTTGCTCAGTGGTATTCTTATATTTCATATTGTAATCTAGGCAAGTTGTTTCAATTGGAAATGAATTTGCAGGTCATTTTGTTTTGAGGTTCAAAATTTTAATTTTATATATGGTTGTAGTTTGTGAACATTGATATTGTGATATGCTTGTAGATTTATTGAAAAATGGATAGGTTTTGCCTCTTTCGAAACTCGTTGCAGTTTGTTGATACCTCTGTTTGATTAGTAAGAGCATCTCCAACAAAGATATCAAATCCAATGTGGCAATTGAGTTTTTAAAAAATGACATCAAAACTAACTCCTACAAATATATTAAACGTATTGTCAAATCAAATCCTATGTGGTATTTATAAAAGGCTACTTGATAAGTGTCAAATGCTTTTTTGTCTTAAATGTCCTAATTTTAAATGTCTTTTTACTTTAAATGCCTCAATTTGATATTTTTGTTGGAGATCAAAAAATTTGAATGTCAAATTTAAAGATGTCAAATTGCCACGTAGGCCATCAAAAATATTTAACACCTCAAAATTTGACATTTTTCTTAGAAATGCTCTAAGAGTCTGTGGGATGCAAATTTTGACCTCTAGGTAAATTTGAGTTGAATCTTTTGTTTGTCAATTGTGTGAGTGTTTGAGTTGCAATCACTAGTGTAGGTTACCAGGTGTTTGTTTCTATTTCTATGATTCATTGGGCAACGGAATTGGGTGATTTCATTATACCTTACTACTCATTGGATATTATAAACTAAGATTTAGTGAAAAGGACAAGTTTACTGCTTTCCAGATAGCTAGTGTCATGCACTCCTAGGTAACCCTTGCTTATTGCTTTCCAGATGGCTAGTGTAATGCACTTCGTTAGGTAATCCTTAGTTATTAGCTTACTAGCAGGTTGCACATGACCGAAAATAAAAAAAATTGCAGTTAGGCATTCAGTAAAAATTACTAGCGGGTTGCCCCTGCGAATTCATAAATGAATGCAACAAAGTTGTCCGTTGGATCTTAATTCATACACAGTATACCACAATTATACACTGCAATTAAAGACTAAAATATTTAGAATATATTCACTATTGGAGTAATGTAACCCAAGGGTGAAAGCTTAACAAAATTTAATTCTAAAACATGTAGGACATACGAAAGGGAGTAATTTTTCAAGACTTGTTCAAATTCAATAAAAGGTTACAATTAGAAATTTCAAAACAATGCATTCCAATATGCAAGTCTGTAAAAAAGGACTGGGAACCATATTCCCAATGGGAAATCACTCCAAGAATACACATTTCAGGACCTCATCACTCATAATAGAAAAAATTTAAAATCAAGAATGACGTATTGGTATTTAATTCTTAATTTCAAATATGAGAAGTAAGAATATACTATATATTAGTATGTAAGAAATCAAGAATAAATATATTAACGAAGTGATAATTGCAAACTAAGACTGTTTTTTAAGTTTAGACAAAAATTTGAGATTGTTGGCATCCATTGTTCACTATTGGAGAAATATAACTGAGAACATACGCCAGGGAGTTATTTTTCAAGCCTTGTTCAAATTCAGTGAAAGGTCAAAGGGTACAATTAGAAATTTTGAAAAAATGCATTCCAATACGCGAGTCTCTAAGAAAGGATGTGGGAACCATATCCCAGATGGGAAATCACTTCAAGAATAAAAGTTTTGTAAGCTCGTCACTCATAAAAAAACATATTCAAAATCAAGAACACATAACAGTATGTAAGAAATCAAGAATAGAGATATTACCAAAGAGATAATTGAGAACTAAGACTATTCTTTTTTAACAAACCAAAATTTGAAATCGTTGGGATCCATGGTTGAGTTATTCATTTGTCATTCACGACTCTACACTTCTCACATGCATTTCACACTTGGTATGTAATTCTTAATTCACCTAATTTTACTGTACAAATTAATAAAAGAAATCCCAACATAAACATTATGCAGCCGTTCTAAACTATGAGTTTAGAATCGGCATTATAAAACAAACCCTAAACAAGCATTAAATCAAACACGTGTGCAGCAAAAGTTGAGGTCCTAGTCACATCAAATCAAACATTTTGGAACGGGAATATAAATGGAAAACCAAAGGGGAGAAAAGACGAAAGAAGTGGACTAACCTTAATATCAAACTAAAGATAAACCAAAACAACCAAACGATTAAAAAAATGATTATACCATGGGTGGAGAATTTGGAGTGTTAGGTGCACCAAGAATGATCAGCTTTCCATGGGTTTCCGCATAGTGATGAATATTTGGAGAGGCTGAACCATCCATTGTGTTCGCCACGCATATTCATATTCAACCTTGCAACATAAGAATTTATACATTCACACTTAATACTACTAAATATGGTTTAACTTTATTGTCGATTACCTGCATCAGCACCAAGACTATCATTGGCATTGTTTCTCTTATAAGGCGACGTACTAAGCTCAGTGACCTTAGCTCCAAAAGCCTAACAATCAGATGGCCATGGCCGCCACCTAAACCCACCACACCCAAATGCAAACCAGGCTTATCGAGACTCTGTCAGACATCAACAAAACAATCCCCAATAACTCAAATCAGAGCTTATTGGAGAGTAATGAACACTCTAATGGGTCTCACATCAAGAGGACACGCGGCGGCAGTTGGTGAATCTAAATTTTTGTACAGAGTGGCGAAAAGATTGAGAGAGATAGAGGGGTAGAATGTTTGGAGGGATTAAATGATAAATCTGGACCAACGTGAGTGGGGCTCTGTCCTGCCTTTCTTCTTCTGGGCGAGATTCTACAACCCCAACCCTTCAATCTTTGACAAATCAAATCTCAGTCATAAAAACACATGGAACTAATCTAGACCATTGAATCAAGATTCAAACTTGAAGTTGACATTTGGGGTGGGGTGGGGTGTTGGGAGGGGGGGGAGGAGATTAGGACGAGAGAAGTAATTTTATCCATTGGATTGAAAGTCAAAGTAAATGCTAGCCATTAAAACCATGAAAAAGTTTGTTTGTTAGTAGACATTTCAAAAGAAGTGCTTTGTTGTGTTATATAGATTTTATGTACTAACTTGAAGCCGCCATGGGGTCTTTTTGTTGCTATATTCTTGAACTTGCCACTTCATTGTTATGGTTTCTGGTGTATCAATAATGAACTTTTGTAATATGATAGAATCTTGTGAAATTGAGGTTTATGTGTTAGTTGTTGTAGGTCGATCCTTCTTACCCGTGAAGGCTTTCTGTGATCGTAACACTTCCGATTTACAAGCGGTTGTTAGAGTGAGAATGTGCATTGCAGTTACATCTGGTAGATATCGAGCTGTAAAGGATCTTGGGAGGATTAAAATGAGTGTTGGGATTATTGCTTATTACCAACGGATGCAAGTTTGCCAGGTAGTGTTCTTTCTGGATTTCAAATCCTAATACCTTTTACTGCATTTTCCTTGCACTTTCAGGCTTATTTGGTATACTTTTGAATGTCTACTGGTTTTGGAAAATTTGGATAAATATGTTATGCAAAAAGGTTGGTAATTCTTGTTTGAAGATTGTTTCTGAAGGCACCTATCATTTTGTGGAATTATTTGAAGGATTCCTGTCTTTTACAAGAACAGATGCAATTTTGTTTTCTCTTCATTATTTGCGAGTCTCATTTACTCTGATTGGGCTTGCCTGTGTACACGTGTATGCTTGTATGTGCATTTTGCAAAAGAATAGCATGGTAATAAGTACTGAAACTAGTATGCACGAAGAACGTGGTTCTCTTGAAAACTTCAAAATCAGAACCTAATGCGCTATATGTTCGCCAGATTTGTTGTCTTACTTTTCAATTGTCTTTTAACTTCCTATGCTAGTAACAGTGAATCACGTATAAAAATGCGTATGCTACTGTCCGTTGTTCAATTTTTTACTTTCTGAAATGGTGTCATCCTATGCAATAGCAGGTGCATTCTTATGATTGATTCGAACTTTTTTCCCACCACTGATTTTCATCTGCTTAAATGATATCGTAATTGATTGCTTGTACTGTCTATTGGTTGTTTTCATGTTTGAATTGCGCAGGGATCTAGGCTTGGGGTTCCCCGTTTATGAAGGGATTAGTTGTTATTAAAAAAGGAAATATGAAACTGAAGTCAATTTGGTTCTCTATGGTGCTCATTTTTGGCCAGCCTATCTGTCATTGCAAGACATGTTCTGAACTTTTTAATGTATATGTGGAATTTTTTTTAGAGTTAGCCTGTTTGTTACATTGGACATGTTGGTATCAGTAGTACTTATCCCTTACCATTTGGCTTTGCAGGCTGAATATTTCCGTCAGTTGCTTAAACCTGTTACGTAGTCTAGTATAGTAAAAGCCTTGGGAGATTGTGATTTGACTGCCCTCTAGCTGTGATTGGATATTGGAAGGCAGTACTGTCTACAAAGCCTTGGTTCAAGTAGCAGTTAAATTGGATAGCTCTACCGTGATGGAAACTTATTTACTTTTCTGTCTTCAGTTCTCACCCCTTTAGGAACTTCCGTTAAGTTTAATTTGAAATTGAAAATTCAACTTCTCAAAAGCTACAGGTACTTCATTTGGAAAATTTACTTATTCAAAGGACTAATGCAGAGTGACCAGCAGTTTTTTCTTCAAAACCCTGTGTTCTCCCTTTCAAGTCAAGTGGGTGGTAGCTACATGCAAAACGCTCCTAATGAATCTGCGTTTGGGGGAAAAAGTTTACATAGTGGTCTAAAGCATTTGGGCCCCCTCCATGGTGTTGAATTTCAACCTTCTGAGGTCTGCCCAAAGAATTTCATTATCTTTGACCAAACGCAGAACCGAAGCCAAATCATGTTCCACCCAGCAATTGCTCCCAAATTCTGTTATCCAGGTTTAAGCATCCGTTCATCTTACGTTCAGAACAATGTTGAGAAGGAAGACATTATTGAAAAAGAACTTCCTTCATTTCGCGAAGATTCAGATGACATCGATGCATTGTTGGGCTCAGAAGAACAAGAATGTGACCAGGATGAGGTTAGTACAGCACGGACAGATGGCAATTGTGGAAGTGATTCATCTGATTCTTGCTCTTCATATGGTTCGAAACCGAAAAAGAACAAACTGCCAGCTTCTCAGAAGTCTTCTGGTGGTGGAAGCAGTTGTAACGGAGAAAGGAAGAGGCAAAAAATGAGGAAGATGGTTAAAGTGCTTCGAGGGATTGTACCTGGTGGTAGTAATCGAATGAATACTGCTGCTGTTCTTGATGAAGCTGTCAGGTACCTCAAGTCCCTCAAGGTAGAAGCGCAGAAGCTTGGAGTCGCAAATTTGAATAATTAAAGCTTGAATCTCTGATATGGTAACAAGGATTCGACTTCCTTGTTTACCACTAGTATTCAGTCTCTCTCTCTCTCTCTCTCTCTCTCTCTCTCTTAGAGGAGGTTGGTTGTACAAAAGGTGGCGATGATAGTGTTCTACACTGCCCATGTGATGATCATGATGCTATGTACCCAGAATTTTAACCCAATACTGATGAAGTGGTATTTGTGGTGTAGATTAAAAGTTGATGTGATGTGAGTCACAACCTCGATTAATCTGATAAACTCCACTTCTCGATGTGTTTTGGAGAGGAGATTCTGGGTATGTAGTATTGTTGCTTGTGACGATAGTCTATGGGTTACTTAATCCACAGATTCCAAATGCCTAAATTTGTTGCAGTATATTTTGTTCTTGCTTTATGTAGGAAGGGCAAGAGTTGATTGTAATAAGTGTCACTCATCTAAACTTGCTGGATAGTGTCTTAACTTCATTTCTGCTTCTTTTCACTATCAATTCTGTGATAGTAACGACTTATTATTTGACAGATGACTTCACCTATCTATGCTTTTACTGCTTCTATTTTGTTTTTATTGTCGTTTCAGGAGTCTTTATATGGTCAGTATCTTTCTTTTCTGCTGGATGCTAAGACTCACTAGCATAGACACTTACGCTTAGTTGGCAACTTTTCTGACAGTTCTTTGCGTATCAATTGGAAATAACTAAATCATAGTATTGGACAGTTTAGCGGACATTTTGGTGATAGGTTTTTTGAACCTTTGAATACTTCCCGTGTGTTGAATCTCTCCCTAGTAAAGATTGTCCTCTAACATGGGTAGTTGTTTCTTGATGTCTACGTTTTGAAGTAGGTGACGTTTTGCTTTAGACATTTTATGTTTGTTTCGTACTTGGCATAACCTTTGAATACATTACATTACTTTTTATTCAAAATAGAAAAGTTGATGGGTGGTTGTGCCCATGTTCACGGTACTTGGATGTATGGTTTCTTATATTGATGTGCTGGGAATTTTGAAAGATAAAAAAAATTCAGAAAAGACAAAAAATAAGTCAAAACAAAATCTGTTTAGACTTATTTTTCTTTTTCAATGAATTTTTAAAATTTTTCCACATAATTTAAGCTTTTTAAACTGAAAACCACCAAAATAACTGCATCCTCCCCTGCTTTTGTTGACAAATTCAAAGACAAACCTCTATGCTTTTGTTCCTAGTCCGGCGTTAACTTTGATGTCACATGGTTAAACTAAGGTTTTTGTTTAACTAGAAAGAATCCTAATGAAGAAAGACAGGTGTATCGCTGGCTCATAATCAGACACTAACACCTCGCTTCTTTTATAAAGTTAGGGCTTTGAATTATTTTTGCTTTTAGTAATTGATTTAGTTTTTATTATTTTACTTTTTAAATTTTTCTCGTCAATTTCTCTCGTCAATTTCTCTGATTAATTTAAAAAATTAACATAAATCTAATAAAAATTTACAAAGAACAAAAGGGGGTTTGCTTCCTACAAAATTTCACTAACGATCAATTCAAATTGTTGTGTGATGATTGCCACAATGTGAAAGTAGCAACAATTCTCATCTTCTGCTTTTTCTCACTTAAATGTCTGTGTAGCAAACGCAAAATATGACAACAATCACCTTAATTTTCTTTCCTTACACTTGTATAGTGTGTGTGTGTGTGTTTTATGGGCAATTTCGATATAGATGGATTCAATAACCTCTTGGTGGACGCAAATATTGAAAGGTCTGACTTTGTTATTTGAATTGCATTTTGGAGTTGTTCATTGTTTGTCAAAACCTGCGCGTGGGGAGGAAATAATAGCTTTGGATTGTTCGAAAAAGTATAATCGTAGATAGTGCATCATGCAAAAATCTGAGTCAACAAAATTCAAATAATTATATACCCATATACATAAATAAGAAAATAAGTAGAAAACATGGCCTGTGATTATGAGAGACACGTAGCCGCTGTCATAAAACAATTATTGCCCCCTCCCCCCACACGAGCAAGTTCTGACGAATAATGAACAACTATAAGATACAACCCAAATCACAAAGCTAGACATCTCAACGTTCGTATCCACCAAGAGGTTATTGAACCCGTCTATTATCGAAATTGCCCGTAGAACATATAAAAATAATAAAGAGAAATAGAATATAAAAAGAGTGGGAAAACAATGAAAAGATCATTAATTGATCACCCTTAACATCTACGAGTATTTATAATCATAATAATGATTATTCTCAAAAGTCACAATTTTTGGTTTAAATGCCCTTTTTATAAAAGATATGACTTTTAAAAAGAAATTTTTCAAATTAAAAAGTCACAACTTTTGATGTAAGTAATATTTTATAAAAACACATGACTTTTTGAAAAAACTTAAAATTTGAAACTTAAAAAATCCCAACACAAAATGGTGATAGTGACTCAAAATAATTTTTTATAAACTCTTTTTAATTGTTTTTCTTATCAAGTTTTATGTTTTGAACTTGTGTAAGCCGATGGCTGCATGAATTACTTTGTATCAATTTGCTTTGTCATTTTTTTTGTTTTTGCTTGGCAAATAGAATCATAATATATTAAATATAAGTATGGGTACATCACGGATTGACCTCGCAGAAAAAATAGGCATCACAACAGAGACTACGACCAGTGGCGGAACTAGAAATTTATCTTACCCTGGGCTAAAAATGAACCGGACTAAAAAATACATTGGAGCACAAATAATTGGGGGGCTATTATTATTTTAACAAAAATTTTACAAGTAAAAAAAGACCAAAAAAAATTTCCACCTGGGCTGCAGCCCAGTGGAAGTTGTACACAGCTCCGCCACTGACTACGACGAAGTTGGCACTCACAGCCCCGACAATCATATGCTACATGACATCAATGCAATTGCATACACCCCTAAGTTGAAAATGTGACTGGTTGGTAAGGGACCAACCTGTAAAAATATAAACCTAGGGGGTAAACATGTAAGGAACCCATAATAGGTAACCACCTCCTCTTCTACCTCATAACTAAATAAACTAAATTAAAACTACATAATAATTATGTCATTAGTTACACGTGGGTCAAAAATACATAAATTTATACTCTTTTTGGTCACAACATCACACATTAGTTCAAGTTATGCCATCCCATGATATTTCTCATTGCTTTTCCTTAGGTGGTGCACTGAATTTTACCGGTAAACCACCAAAGCAAATAGAAAATTGAAGTTTTACCGGTGCTCCTTGTACATGCACAAGCTTCAAATTTCCACCTAAACAAATACCAGCATTGGAGTGAGTAGTGAGTATTGATGGTTAATTACATGACATACATCAATGATTCAAGAAGTAAATCAAGTGGTTGTTGGTGATTGAAGATCAACTCAAATTAAAACTCTATAGATTATGAAATTTGGGTTAAACGGTGTCCAAGTTTCACATACGAAATTAAGTACCGTACGTACTACAAATTAATTGTTGAAGAAAAACTCATAAAATTAATTACTAATCTAAAATAGCTGGGATATATATCCCATCTGAAAATAGACTTAACCCATTCATCTCTTTACCTATATATAGTAGGATAGATATAGTGTCTTTACCTATTCATCTCT
>JABCMJ010015374.1:0-17232 GCA_014822125.1 Arbutus unedo | reverse complement strand
TTTTTGTTGGAGTTAATTTTAATAACATTTATTACCGTTTGAATTGTCACATTGAATTTGATATCTTTGTTGAAGATACTCTTAGTCAACTGATTAATTGGGTTAAGTGAAATAAAAATGCAAACGCCAGGGACGAGAGAGTCATTTCTCATACATGGAGAGTTTTTAAACATAATCCAAACCTCAGGGGTGCTAATGGAATTTATCCAAATATAAAAATAAAGTAGCTAAGTGGTGTCTAATCACTTACGTAAGTCATGAAGATTTCATTTTCTCCTACATAAAAAAAAAAAAAATCAAAGTGGGGTTAGGTAATGCATATGATTACGGATGGTAATTTGGCTTGATATATCATGGAATTGAACCTAAGAACCATTCAATTTATGAAATTATTCAATGAAAGAGATAAATAAAATAAACTAAAAATTAGAAGCTTCGGTTTTCCCCTTATAGCACTTGGGCTCTCGTTGTGTCCACGACTCTATTTATGGCGCTCATTTTAAATTTTAGAATGGTATGGTAATTTGAATTATTTATTTTGTTCACCTCGTTTAATTTATCAAATACGCCAAAAAAAAATCATATTGATCATACATTGATAGTGACAAGATTTATACGCAATAGTTTTACAACTAGTATGATTTTAAAAATAAATATCAAATTAAACGTGTCTCGATCATTTCATCATCGCTCACAAAAGTAAACTATTCAAATCTCATCTAATTTGGACTCAAATTAATGGGATGAATATTAAGAACACAACAAGAGCTATCGCACCTTCATCATAACCGATAGGGGTGAAATTAGTCTGATTTGATCAAAAAATTGAGACAAAAAGGGTAATTTGGATTTGAGTTGTTGTAAATCGAAATCGAACCAAACTATTTCAGTTTGGTTCGATTTTCTGGTTTCGATTTGATTTTTGCCCGATTTCGATTTGATTGGGCTCGGGCAAAAAATTAAAAAAACTTCTAGAAAATTAAGAAATCCAAGTCAAACAAACCAAACCCAGGTTGATTTTTATTGTAAAATTAATTTTTGATTTTATTTGACCCAAACCCAAATTTAAAACATTTCTAAAAAAATTAAGAGACCAAACTTCTAAAAAATAAGGGACCTAAGCTACCATTGACATGAAAATAAAAACGATTTTTTATTATATATATGGTTTAGTATAAGAACTTATTTGGTCCAATTCGGCTTGATTCTTAGGTGACTAAAAATCAAAAATCAAAAATAAAATTATTATTTTTTAAATTCAAAATCAGATTAGACCGAACTAATTAGACTGAAAAGTCGAACCAAACTACATTTTCGATTTAGAATTTCACCCCCTAATAATAATAGACTCTGGTCCAAGTTGGCAGTTGGCAGTTGGCACGATTTGACTGGCAATAAACGGTAAAAACTCTCTCTCTCTACCCCCCTTGACAAAAATATCAAGCGATTGAAAAGTATATGTACATTTTTTAAATTTTTGCTGACGAAGGTATCTCAGGCAATAAAATGCTATTGACCACTCAATTTTAATACATTTAAACTTCACCAATACTCTTGTAATTTGAGTAAGCAAAAACTATTTTGTTTGTAACGAGTTGGAAATCATAGTGTCCTGCAGCTGTATTTATTCCTACATATTTGCTTTCCACTCATTATTTTCATGTCAGAGAAAAAATATTTTAATATTTATTACGCAATTACTGAATGGCTGGTGAAGGAATAAAACACGTGAGAAAACCACAAAAGAAAAAAGCTGGGAAAAAAAAAAAAAAAGACATGAGAAAATAAGATGTTCTGATTTGGGGAATATGTTTTTAAAAGTTGGGAATTTCATTTTGTTAGAGTGCTCATCTCGACGTGGACATGTGGGTTTTGTTGAAAAATATTCTCAGCTAGTGGTCTACAGTTTTTTTTTTTTTTAGATTTCCAGAAATATTCCTTGCCCTTTCACTAATTTTTCTTTTAATTGGCCTTTTATGTCATATAAAAGTATCATAAAATTAAAAATTAAAATTAAAATGAAGAAATAAAGAGGTTATGCCGTGACTAAGAAGAAACAGGTTTTTTTTTCCTTTTTTTGGCCAGGCAATTTCTTAAATCTAGGCATAGGGGAGAAGATTGGTGAACGTTAAATTCCCGACCTAAGGCCCCGTTCATTTGACAGGAAAGAATAAAAAGGATGAAAAACTAATTTTCTCCTTATTTTTTTAGTGTTCAGTTATTAAGAAAGTAGTAGGTCCTAGATTTGAAATCTTTCCACTGGAATTTATTTTCCTTCAAATTATGTCCTGCTAAATTCACAAGATTTTACGTCGTGGGAAAATTGTAAGATTTCTATTTGGACTGTGATAATTATTAAATTAGTATCTTATTATTGTTTCGTCCTTATTAAAAAAATTGTATCAATTTTTCGTGGGTCAACAAGAGATTTTAAAAAATATATAAAATTATGTTCAAAAATAATTTTTTTTATAAAAGACGAAAAATAACCAAAACGTGATTTATTTTATCTTTTGTTTCATATTTAGTGAATTTTTTTTAGATTTTGAACATAATTTTATATTTTTAGATTCTTTCGTCGAGATAAACTAATATTCTACAAAATATTGATAAAAATAACAAATACAAAAATAAATTGCATAAAAATAAAAAATAATTAATTTTGTTAAGTACATTGGTATACCAAGCGGTACAATAACTATATATATGTTTTAGGGTACACCATGTTTATGGTACCTTGCTTTCTTTTTAGTAAGTAGAATATATACCAAAACTACAGTGGTACATATATTATACATATTTTTCATATTATATTCATATTCATATTTTAGACAACAAGTAAAAAGTGAAAATCGTCAAAAATTGGACATATGTTAGTCTAATATTTTTAATATATTATGTACGACATACCTAAGTATATCTAATATGTTCTATACATATCTATTATATCTATTCCATCATTATATTTATAGGATATACACATTTACTATATCAAATATACATTATTTTTCTTGTTAGTGAAATGAAGGTATATTATCTTGTTATTCGTTTAAGCTTGTGGAATGAAAATACATGTTTTTTTTTTCTTGATTTAAACATGTATGGCGGAATTTTGATTTTTATGAATGAGTTTCATGATGGCTGAAAGGATAAATTTTAAAAATATATGTTCTTAAATTTAATTTTATTCACAACTAACCATTGAATTCAAAAAGAAAAGTTTCCACTGTTTTCTTTTTCCTAACAAACAAACTAGTAAATTTTTATTTTTTTACAAGATTCCTTTGTCAAATAAATGCATACAAGAAAATAATTTTTTTTTCTTTTAATTCACTTCAATTCACTTTTTCTGAAAACAACTTTCTCGATAACTGAACGGAGCCTAATAGATCGAGCAAGTTCAAGCATATGAGCTATGCATGAACATTTGATGAAACGAGCTTGAAGAACCCAATCTCAATTCGATCGAAAAGTGTTCTATATTTGCAATTTTTATTAATTTAATCTCCATTCAGTTTTTGAGAAATAAAAGAAAACTAAGCGAAATATTTTGTAACGCTTCGATTTTTGGCACGTTAATAAAACTGTTTTAAATTCTATTTTATTATTCAAAACGACAATTTAAAAGAAGACATCTATTTTATTAAATATTGATAAATAGATTACATAGAGTCGAAATTGAAAGGTCAATGAAACAACTTTTAACAATTAAAGTAAACTGAATTTGAAATAGAAAAGACTAAAATACCACTATGGGTTTACAACTGAGTTAAACTTAAATAAAGAAACAATGTTATCTAAGGATATGGTAGCCAGGTGAAAGTCTTCCCGTCGGTAGCCTCCGTCTCGAATTGCTCTATCGGCTTCCCGATCTGCACACTTACATCTAGCATCAATGACATGGATAGAGAAGTTGCACCGATGAGTTTTGACACTCAGTGGAAATGGTTATCCGAAATACCAAACCCAAAGGTACTAAATGTAGCAAGAGAAACACAAATACAACATGCTTAATGGAATAAAATACAAAACATTCTGATATATCTCAAAACTTGAAAGATAACTGCGTCAAATATTAAATGTGGATACACTAACATCGCATAAATATTTTATGCTCATTTTTCGTTGTGTCTTCTCTTTTTTGTTTTTAATCAGAGTGACGCCCTGGGAATCAAACTCATAATCAACACGGCACGACGGCCAGAGGAAATTTAACCCACCTTAGGAATCAAACACAAAATAAGAGAGTGAAAGAGAATCGAACCACCAGTCATCTCGAGAATCTAACCCGGAACGAAAGTGAAGAAAAATCGAACCACCAATCACCTCGAGAATCTAACCCGGAACATAAGTGGAGGATAATCGAACCACTAATTACCTTGGGAATCTAACCCTATAAGGACCCGTCATATTTTAGTGTTTAATAATGTTTTTACGGTGAGTAAAATGGATGTTGATAAGCATCGGATGAGATGAAAGGTGAGTTGGATGAGTTTTGGTGAAGAGGAGGGGAGAAAATAGGGAGGCTTGGGTGACTGGTCAGGGCAGGAGATTGGCCAGCGTGACTAGTCACGAGAAAATGGATTTTTGGTCAGTAAGCTGACGTGACTAGTCAGGCTCACGCGTGTCTTTCCGGTGACCGATCAGGCGGGTGGATTTGGCTGGTCAGTAGCCTTTCCGTGACCGATCAGGCTTTATGCCCTATTTTCCGTGACCGGTCAGGCTCTATGCCCTATTTCCCGTGACCGGTCAGGCAAGTGTATGCGCGTTTTCTTAAGAAATGAACTAAATTTTTTTAAAAACATAACATACACCCCTTATACTCAGATATTTCCCCCTTCTCTCTCTAAGAAACCCATATTTCTCATGTTTTCACCCCTAAATACTTGATCAAATCTCGATATCTCTCAAATTTCTTCAAAGATATTTCATTTTCCTTTGATTTCAAGCATTTGGCGGTGAGTTATTGCTTGGAGAGGATTTGGTTGAGCTTCCCTCCACCATTCGAGCTAGGGTTTCACTATTTGACTTTAACCTTGGATTTTTTTTCTTGAGGTAGGAATTTTCTTACTCCTCTTACATTATTATGGTTTGTTATTGATATATTGTGCACTTACCCTTTGTGTTGATAGTTTGGGTATGTTTGGATGTGTTTGAGATTTTTAGCTTGAAAGTGTTCATCTTAATGGATTAGATACTATGTTTGTTGCTTGAAAGAGTTGAAATATGATATCCTTGGTAGAGGTGATGCATCTTACCATTTGATTCTAATTTACAATCGATCCATTAAAATAATGAGAGTGATTTATGACTCATGTGATGTGTGAACACAATGACCGATGTGGTATGTGGACTAGACTTCCTTATGGGAATACTAGGAATATTTGTGAACTAGACTCTCCGATGTGAAAATTAGGAATACTTGTGAACTAGACTCCCGATGAGAAGATTGAAAATATTGTGAACTAGACTCCCCGATGAAAAGGTTAGGAATGTTGTGAACTAGACTTCTCGATATGAAGGTTAGGAATGTTGTGAACTAGGATCCTACCGGAATACTAGAAATGAGATGTCGTTAATGTACATTTGAAAGCATCACCTAATGATGGGAAAAATTATAAAGAGAGAGCCTAAGAAGAGTTGGTTCCGATCCGAGAACGATTCGGTGGAAATTTATATATGTCAACATATCTTGTAATAATTTTTATTGAAGTTACGTATTGTTGTTTAGCCTCTATGTGACATTTAGCTTGGAGTTGGCATGGAGTACTTGGATTTTTGCATGACATTCTATGAGTCGCATCCGTGGAGTTATTTGACATCTTTCTATCTATTTTTGAAAAGATGTATCATAACTCTAGTTAATTTGAATGTCCTAACTTTAATGTAATATTCTTAATCTAACTTTTGTAAAATTGTAAGAATTTGACTTATGTTGAAAGGGGGCTTCTGGACTTTTGGTGAGAACTGCGAAGATATTTGCAATATATATGTGATGTTAAAATCGAGGGCGTGACTAACCTGGAACAATCTCGGGAATCTAACCCGGCAATTAACTAACACGACGGTTACAATTCTTTTAGTTCCACTTTCATTATTCGTTCTTAATTTTTTCAATGTTCTCGAATTCTACATTTCTAATAATACCATGTTCACACATAACAACATGCAAGATATTCACTTAAAAATAGTATTTCTCCATCATGCATGATCATATCGTAGCATGTAGCACAAAGTCATGATTGGTCCTTCGTTTCACATGACAAAATTCCTCGGGGACTCGTGGACATATCATATCACAAGTGTATACATGTGCAGTGTGTATCATGCCAAAACAGAGAGTTAAATGGTCTGAAATCAATGCCGAAATCTCTAAACAACATACTAAACATTTCATCAAATTACACGTCGCTCGAGCGGCTTAGAGCTCGCTTGAACGATCTACTAAAATTTAGACACTGGTTTCTATTTCATGTTCACATTCTGTCAAAATCAGAGGAGCTCGCTCAAACGGCCCTTCGTTTTCCCCAGAATTTGAAAAATCCAAATTAGAGTTTCTAGGTTCGAAAACAACCCAAATTCATATTAACAGTGCTCTATTCATGCAATAAACAAAAGAAATAACATTCTAAGGGTTGAAAGATAAACATTTCAACCTCAATTTGAAGATAAACACTAAGAACGATGATCAATTTGATGAAATTGGATAGAATCTCGGCCTAGGGTTTCTTCTAGCTCAAGAACACCGAGAACTTTCTTTAAGAACATTAACACCTCTCAATATACTCTCTGGTTCGTGAATTTGTAAACACTATACTAAAAATCCGAATGGTTTATATAGATTACGGAAAACCCCCTCACTACTCTCAAATTGATTTCAAAATCAATGTCATGAAAGCTCCGAATTGAATTTCTATTATTTCAAATAAAAATCCCAAATTAAATTGTATGAATGGCCATCGAATTGAATATGATATTCTTTCACGAAGTTGCCGTAGCTAGAGCTGTCCAGAGGTCGCTCAAGCATCCTCCTTTTATTTTTAAAATTTTGAAATTCTAAATTTAAATAATTAATGACACGAAATAAAATTATAAATATCAATTCTTAACATTTAAAAATTTTGAGTTACTACATATTTGACTTCTATAGTCTTTATGTGAAAATTGCGTGACTCGCTTCTCTAACTTAGTCACTCAAATTAGTTTTTTTCAAAACTTGTTCTATAAAAATCATGTTATTACATTAATTTTTTACAGGATTAAATTATAGTACTTTTTAACTTTCTCACAAATTTCATTTAATAAATGAATACATGAACAAAATACATACAATATTTAGTTATTTTATTTCAAAATAGTCTCCAAGACAATATTGGACGATGAAAAAACATTGATAGCTTCTAGTTGAAAAACTTTAACTCCAAAATTATTTAAAAGTTGGGTAAAGTTTTAAACAAATGGGTAGTTGCATTCTTTTCATTCATAGCATGCCTCACAAATGATCAAATTATTGATAAGCGTAGGTGAAAGTATTATTGTAATATTATCACACAAAATTTATTGGATAAATTACTTTAACAGTCTATGTAGTTTATATCTTATATCATTTTGGTCCATATCATTTAAAATGACTTAATTTTGATTTTCAATTTACGTTTTTTTTCCAATTATGTCCAATTAATAACGGTCGTTTGCTTTTTAAGACAGAAAGTCAAATGCTTGCTATTTTTAATGGTATATTGATAACCACTACAATATGTATGTATTACATTATTAACCACTAATTCATTAAAACTTAAGATAAGGCTTTAATTAGTGGATAAGGTGCTTCCGAATTTAAATGACAGATCTAAGTCCAAGTCTTACTGCTACAAATTGTACCATCTCTTCCTCTACCTCTACCTCTTGATTGACCAAAAAAGAATAGAATTATTCAGTTACAATAATTCACTTATACAAGATCATAAATGAGATGAAAGGCGGAAAAAAAAATTTCATAAAAGCTTAAGCTTTACAAATAGAAATATTTAATAGTTCATATTGTCAATAGTGATGATCATTTTTTCCTTGTTCGTGTTAGGTTGAGAATTGACAGGACAACGTATGCTTCATATATAAGTTTCGGGGGAACCCATTTGGATTTTGAAGCCCAGTACATAATGCAAAATGCTAAAACCTATTCATTCAATGACTTAAAAATTCAATGACTTCAATGACTTAAAACCTATTTATTGTTACGATATAGACTTCTTATTTCTTAATTAAATTTTAATGATCCGAACCGTTCAATATGTTCAAAATATGTTTTTAAGGGTACTCGCAAGAAATCGATTCAAAATAATATTGAGAAGGGTTTGATCTAAACAGTTTTTGATAAATTGTGACAGGAACAGTTTTATGAAAAATTAAATGTATCAAATCAGATAATATATATAATAGAGAGAGAGAGAGAGAAAGCTCTTAATAAGGTTTCGCCTTTCTAATATTAGAAAAAATGCCCCGAGGAATCCACCACAATTATAATATTTGCTATCTTTTCACACACTTTGGCTTATGTATTTGACCTTCGTCTCTAGACAGGGCATGCTTGAAGTACGCCGCGGGTTAGAGGACCATTTCCCATTTAAGACCAAAAAGTGACCAAGCAAGATCGGAATCAGGAAAAAAAAAAAAAATACCCGAAAATGAGTTTCAACCAATATTCTCTAAAAATGTTTTTGGTTTTTAAAATAGAAAATACTATTGATATTAAGTATTTCATTGTGAATTTGAAGACAAACAAAATCCAAACGCATTGGGACGATGATTTCCAATGAAACTGTGAATATAGGTGATCAAAATTAAATAGAATGAAATTGTGATTATAATTTTATACTGATGATTATTTTAACTCTTGTTCTTCACCATATCAAGATGGACATGAGAACGAACACATAGTGATACATCCGAATTAAAAAAAATTCGAAGAACAAAAACGTGGGTACACATTTTTTTCAACATTTATAATTTCCAAATTTAAAAAGCATCAAAAGAACTAAAATTGACTCAACCTACGTCAATGTGAGTCCAAATTGACTCAAACCTTATGTAGCATCTATCCCCACCCACCCACACACACATATAAACATATGAGTGAAAAACAAAAGATATTGTGGTAGGCCAGATACGCAAGTCAATGGGCCCCTTTAACCCATGTGCACGCTCGTTCCACCTGTGCTAAGAATGAGTTACTTGCTTCCCAGAGATCACTTCTTATGGCTTTCTTCTCCATCCGTTCATCTTCAGACAGAGGTGTAGATTTATGTGGTATATCTATTTGATGTAGATTTAATTCCAACCCTTTCACCTTTTCATTTACATCCCCAAACTCCTCTATGTTCCATCTTTTCATTCTTTCTTTTACAGCTCTGAATTTCTTGAGTAGTATGAATCCAAGTCATCCTTCTACCTTTGAATTCTCACAAGCTTCCTTTACTAATTTACGACATCTTGAATTTGACCACCATACATCTAAGAACCTGAATGGCTTAGGACCTCAATCATAGGTTATATTTTGTAGGGAGATAGTGCAGTAATCTGATACTTATCTTTGCAAGCCTTTGGAGCATAATTTCAAGGTTATCAACTAGGATATCAGAACAAGAAATTTGTCCAATCTGCTCTGCATGACCCTGTCCTAAAAACTTGACCATGTGAGGGTCATCCTACATTGGCAAATCCACTATTTCCAACTAGTTGATGAAATAATTGAAATCCTTCGTCCCCCTATCCATACCTACACACCAGGTCTTTCTTTTATAGTCCTAAATTCATTAACACCCTCCCTAGACACCATGAACTCTGTTGAGTAGATTTTAGCCCCATTAGGTCCTCCACAATTCACCTCTTGAGATATTATTATTTGAAGCATAAATGTTTACTAGAGAGCAATTCATATCACCATGTGGACTGCCTACAAAAATAATTAAATGTCTATCTGTTATGATATTGGAAGTCTTGAAAAACTCTCCATCCCGTATTGAAAGACGCCTCTCAGAAGATCCAACTCCTGCAAACACTACAAACTCCATTTGAGAAGATCCCCACAATTTCTGAACCAACCTTATATCCACAACCTCCATCTTTGTCTCTTGAATAAATAGCATATTAGGTCTTTGAATTCTGATTAGTTTTGACACATACCTTCTTTTATCTTTCCTCCTAATTCACATTCCAGGATAATATTTTTATCGTAAAACAATTTAACATAACCTTCAACTCCAAACCTGTAGGAGCATTCCTATTCCTAGCCTTTGTCCCCTCTCCTTGTCTTGATCTCTAAGTCTTCCTCTTGTATCCTGGTGATCAGTAAATCTTCCTCATTTCTATGAAAGATAAGGCCCAGTTGGTTCCCCACCATAATGATGTTCTCCACCTCCATTTGAACTTGAGAATATTTTATTTTATTTTTATGGGGGAAAGATACAAATGAGCCATCACTTTCGTGAACCACGTAATTCGCTAGAATTAGGGTTTGCTGGTATTTGTGCATATGCACACATAAAGTAATGAAAGTGAACAATATATATGTACACAGTGCACCATGTACTATATGACAGAAGACCACGCCCTCCGTGAGATCACACAGCTTAATAATAGATGATTGGGAATCTCAATTTAAGTGTTGCATAATGGACACATTGATTGACCTAACTGGATCAGACCTCTCATCCATAATACCCCCTCTTGTTGGTATTCTTAATTGTACAGCTTATCGCAGAAAAATCTTCGTCGTTAGAGGGCTAACATTGCTCCAAATACTCTGTAGGTATGGAATTTTTGTGTAGTTTTCTTTTTTTAGACTTGGTAGGTTGACTTGACAAAGTAAATTTTATCTTTGCTCCATTTCTGTTGTAAACGATCCTTTCCACTTTCCTGATAATTGAATGAGTTCACCCCAAGGAATACTTGGAGACACATCTACAAAAGATTCATATAGGAATCCACAAAGAAATGATCCAATTATTCAAAATATACAATGAGGATCATATCCATATGATTTTGCACTTCTCGACAGATTATTATTTTGCAACTGTCTAAGAACCACTTCCTCTGTGCTGAATAATATTCTTCTAAACTCCAATTGGTTAGCTCTCCTGGACTGATGCACCCATTAACTGAGGTATCCGTCTTATTTGATAGTTGGTATACCATAGGATATAATTCTTATAAAGGCCGCTATTCCAACCGTGGATGTTCCCAAAACAAGATATTACTCCTAAACTTGACCTTGATTGACACTCTTCCTTTAACAATAAACGAAATGTTTAATTCCCCCACAGAGAAAATGTCTTTCTATATAGTAGAGGCTCTTCCATTATGAGGCAAAGATGGAAACCATTGAAATGAAGTATCCAAATAATATTTTCTGCATGTCACTCTTGCCCATAGTGCATTCCTCTCCCTACTTAGCCTTCACCACCATTTTGTCAGAAGGATTAGGTTGAATTCCGCCAACTTCTTAATGCATAACCTCCCAAATCTTTTCCCTCTAGTGATTGTCTTCCATTTAACCATATGCATTTTCTTTCTTTCCCCCCAAATCCCAAATAAAACTTATCTGCAACGTTTTCATGTTGTTAGCAACAATTTTAGAAATCTTAAATAGAGATATATAATACGAGCATCCAAATCAGTTTCTCTATTTTTTTAGATCAAATTATGGAGGAATTCTCACTTTTCTATTTTAGAGAGCCACATTTTCTGATGTCTCTAACATCAAACTCTCTATTCTATCCCTATTTTATTAATATATTCTTTCTTTTTTTCCCCTTCATATTCAATTCAAATAGCAAGAGAAGAAAGAAATGAGAAGAAAAATATAAGAAGGCTACTATGACTTCTCAAATATAAGGAGTCACTATAGCATTCGTAGAATAGAGGAGCCATTAAGAAAGTCTGGTAAAGAATGTATCTGGAAGAATTACTCCTCAAAACAGAGAAGGAGGAGCTTTAAAGAGGTTGATTTGGATGCTCTAAATGGGTAGACTTGAAAAGGTTGTCTTAGCTAATGTGATTCTACCATCTAGGATTACCTCCAAGTGGCATACCCAGATAGTTTATGGGCAGTTGCCCTACTTTGCACCCCAGAATAGATGTCATAGTGTTTTGTTGAGCCTGCCCAACCTTAATCCCACACACTGAGCTTTTGGTCATATTTATCTTCGATCTTGAAATCATCTCAAAGAACCTCAATATCCTCTTGATATTTGATATTTCATATATGTTGTTCCTACAAAAGATAATTGTATTGTCTAAAAACTAAAGATGTGTGACACTGCATCCATTAGGCCCCACAATCATAGGACTAATCAAACCAATAGATATAGCTCTTTCAAACAAGATACTTAGGCCTTTAACAACCACATTGAATAGAAAAAGGAAAATCGAATCTCCTTGTCTTAATCCTCTCAATAGTTTAAACTCTGATGTATGAGATCCACTAAGTAAAATGGAGAGTGAGATAGAATATACTCATTTCTTAGCCCATAAGCACCATTTTGCATTACATCCCATCAACCTAAGCATGTCCAATAAGTAGACATTTTTCATGAATGAATTACCCCATTAGCTATCAATATGCCATCAAATATTTGTTTCTCATCCACAGATGAAGCCTAAGTATCACCTACTATGTATGTGAGGACCTTTTTAAACCTATTTGCTAGAACCTTTGCTAAGATTTTGTAAATGCACCCTACTAAACGTATAGGTCTAAATTCACTGAAGTTTATTGGATTTTTCATCTTGGGTATTAATGCAATAAAATTTGAGTTAAGGCCCTTACACAACTTTGCATTTTGGTGAAACTCAATGAAAAACTACTTAATATTGTTCTGAATGAAATTCCACATTTTGTGCACACACCTAAAGTAAAAATCATTTGGTTTTTCAGCTAGCCCTATTTTTGTTGCAGCTCTTGGTGGCCTCATTGATCTCCTCCATACTAAACTGTTATTCTAGGAACTCTGCTTGATGGTGTTGAAGTTTTCTTGGGAGAGAATCTCCTATTGTTGGCCTTAAATGGTTGTTTCATCCAAACAGTTCTCTGAAGTAGACTATTGCCTCTGTCTTGATTACTGTAGGATCTTCCAAAGACCTTACACACCCTGAAATGGATCCCATGTAATTCCTTCTTCTTCTATAGTTGACTAAAGTTTAGTAGAATTTAGTATTCTTGTCACATAGCTTCAACCAATTAGTTTTTATTTTTGTCTCCAACATTTTTCTACCCAGTTACCTGCTTCTCATAAATCACTTCTTATGGCTTTCTTCTTTATCAGTTCACCTTCAGACAGAGGTCTAGATTCTTGTAGTAGATCCATTTGATGTAGCTTTAATTCCAACCATTTCATCCTTTCATTTACATCCTCAAACTCCTCCATGTTTCATCTTTTCATTCTTTCCTTTACAGCTCTGAATTTCTTGAGTAGCATGAATCAAACCATCCTTCTATCTTTAAATTCTCCCAGGCTTCCTTTGCTAATTTATGGCATCTTGAATTTGACCACCATACATCTAAGAACCTGAATGGCCTAGGGCCCCAATCATAGGTTATATTTTGTAGGGAGATTAGGTAGTGATCCGATACTTGTCTTTGCAAGCCTTCGGAGCATAATTTTCAAGTTATCAACAGGGATATTAGAACAAGGAATCTGTCCAATCTGCTCTGCACAACCCTGTTCTGGAAATTTGACCATGTGAAGGTCGTCCTACATTGGCAAATCCACCATTTCCAACTGGTTGATGAAATAATTGAAATCCCTCAGACACCATGAACTTTGTTGAGTAGATTTTAGTTTCATTAGGTCCTCCACAATTTACCTTTTCAGATATTATTATTTGGAGCATAAATGTTTACTAAAGAGCAATCCATATTACTATGTTGCCTACCAAAATAATTAATGTTCATCGGCCTATTATGATATTGGAAGTCTTGAAAAACTTCCCATCCCACATTGAAGGACAACCCCCTGAGGATCCAAGTGCTGTAGACACTACAAACTTCATTTGAAAAGATCCCCACAATTTATGAACCAATCTTATATCCACAACCTCCATCTTTGTCTATTGAATAAACAGCATATCAGGTCTGTGGATTCTGATTAGCTTAGACACATACCTTCTTTTTACTTTTCCTCCTAAGCCTCTCACATTCTAGGATAATATTTTCATCATAAGACAATTTAACATAACCTTCAACTCCAAACCTGTAGGAGTAGCATTTCTATTCCTGGCCTTTGTCCCCTCCCCGTCCCTTCCCAGACACCATGAACTCTGTTGAGTAGATTTTAGTCGTCCCATTAGGTCCTCCACAATTCACCTCTTGAGCTATTATTATTTGAAGCATAAATGTTTACTAAAGAGCAATCCATATCACCATGTAGACTGTCTACCAAAATAATTAAATGTCTATCTATTATGATATTGGAAGTTTTGAAAAACTCTCCATCCCACATTGAGAGACGCACTCTTGAGGATCCAACTCCTACAGACACTACAAACTCCATTTGAGAAGATCCCCACAATTTTTGAACCAATCTCATATCCACAACCTCCATATTTGTCTCTTGAATAAACAGCATATCAAGTCTGTGAATTCTGATTAGTTTTGACACATACCTTCTTTTACTTTTTCTCCTAAGCCCCTCACATTCCAAGATAATATTTTCATCATAAAACAATTTAACATAACCTTCAACTCCAGACCTGTAGGAGCATTCCTATTCCTGGCCTTTGTCCCCTTTCCTTGCCTTGATCTCTATGTCTTCCTCTAGTATCTTGGTGATCAGTAAATCTTCCTCATTTCTATGAAAGATAAGGCCCAGTTGCTTCCCCACCGTAATGATGTTCTCCACCTCCATTTGAACTTGAGGAGAATAATTTGCATTGTTAGGCCCAATAGTTACTGGGCCTTTTATCCTTTTGGTTGGTTGACTTTCATTTCCTATTCCCTTTTGTTTTTAATGTAGCTTCTATTTGCTTTTCAAAAAAAAAAACAAGAGTATCCAACCAAATCTCATTTGTTTTTATTTTATTTTATTTTTGTGGGGGAAAGATACAAATGAGCCATCACTCTCGTGAACCACAAAATTCGCTAGAATTAGAGTTTACTAGTATTTGTACATATGCATACATAGGATAATAGAAGTGAACAATATGTATGTACACAGTACACCATGTACCATGTATAGTTTGTGACAAAGACGTTTATTTGGAACCCAAGTTACTTGTTTATGTAAACAAAAATCTCATTAAATATGATATTAAAATGGACTAATTAAATGCCAGAAAAAATAAGTTATATTTCAAGGTGGTTGTGGTTACGATGGTTGCAGCAAACTCAAGGTGTTGGTGAACTGATCTATCTATCCATATGCTCATTGGATACATGAATGATCTTCCTTTTCCTTTCTTAAAACAAGAAGACATAAAAACCTAACCATTAGATATATAGGTAAGAAATTAATTAACAGCTGCAAAAATTGAAGAAGTTATACGGATGGTGCTAAAGAGTAATACTAGAAATACAAATATTTCAGACAAATCAAAACACAAACACACATACATCTAACGGTTTCGAATACATCTGTTTTCGAATATTCGAAAAATCTTTGATCCTACACTTTTTGAAGGGTAAAAGTGAAAATTTTCAACAGATAGGGTATCATCATTTTTCCACCTACAATTCAGTGGAGGAATACTGTGTACAGATTCTCTGTGGGATTTCGTTAATAATAACACTGGGAATTTATATTTCTATTTGTCTGGTGTTTTTTTTTTAATTCAGGTCTCTGACTTAGTCAAAGGCTGTGGTGAGGAAGTCCAAGTGTAAGGTATTTAGCCTGGCTGAGTTAATGATTTTTTTATTTAATTTTAAAAAATAACTTTCGCATCATTTGGTTTAAATTAAAATGCCTCAACTTGTTTTTCAAAGGCTTATTACTTTTCACACAGCTTATTTTATACTGACCATAATACCCCTCAATTTGTGCTTAAAATAAAATTAGGTTTTTGTGTGCTTCGTGCACACCTTTTTATCAAAATTAAAATCTAAATTACACTACCGAAAATGGTTCAAATAATCGGTGATAGTTATTTTTTTTAATGTGACAGTGATAAAATGCGTATATTTTTTTGCTTTTCCTTTTACTTTTTCCACTGACGTATTAAAAAAAGGATCGACACCGCTCATTTGAACCATTTTCGGTTGTTTTTTAATTTTTTTGAATTTTTTTAAAAATTCAACGTTGACTTAAAAGAATATTTCGAGATTAATCACAAATTCAGAATTTAAAAATAAAAATTTGTTAATAAAGTATGTGCACAAAGCATACAGACAAAAAAATATTTTAAGCACAAAATTGTGCATTTTTTAATCACAGCTTGCGCCGCTCTCACTCTTGGAAATATCAGTACAACCATAACCACATAAAAAAATTATACCCGGAAATATTCCCCTTACGAACATAGTTTTTTCAATTTTATATAATAAAAAAAATGATGATGAATTAATGATGACAAAAAATGAAAATTTTCTTTATAAAATGAATTTGATGGGAAAAAAACAAAAACCAAAATATGTTTACAAAAATGAAAAAAATAATGATGAAAAAAAACTCCATCAAATAAAAAATAAAAAAATGAGAGTATCGTACATCACTCTAATATTCAAACGATACGTATTTAATGAACACCTTCAATCAAATATTTAAGGGCACTTTAGTCATTTTTGCACATAAGTCAAACAAAACACACCATTAATTGTGGTCAACATAATCTACAAATAATTTAGTCCAAACGGTTTGGGCTAGATTATGTTCTACTAAGACCAACATAATACAATAAGTCAATAAATCAATAATTACCACAGGCCAAATGAATCCTAAATTATTTAAGAGCAATATTATTAACATATCACGTTGCACTTTATGTTTATGTGGTATTTATTAATTTAAACACATATCAAAATTCATGAAATTCTTTTTTAAATTTTGTTTTATAATAATATATCAAGTAGGTATAATGTATACTTTAATGTGTAACTTAGCCTATGTTTGGTAACCATTCCTGTTTTCTGTTTTTATTTTCTGAATTTTCTGTTTTTTGAAAAAAAAACATGTTTGGTAACATTTTTACTTTCAAAAAATCAAAAACAGTTTTCATTATTTTCAAAAAAAGTGAAAGTATGAA
>JABCMJ010015373.1:0-14862 GCA_014822125.1 Arbutus unedo | reverse complement strand
TGTGATCACATCAACGCCTTATGTTGCAGGTACGTCGCCGTCGGCAACGAGCCCTTCCTCCGAACATACAACGACATCTATATCCCCTTCACCCTCCCCGCCCTCAAAAACATCCAACAAGCTCTAAACCACGCCGGCCTCTCCTCCCATATCAAAGCCACCGTCCCTTTCAACGCCGACATCTACTTCTCCCCAGACTCCAACCCCGTCCCCTCTGCCGGCGACTTCCGACCCGATGTCAGATCCACCGCACTCGAAATCATTCAGTTCCTGCACTCCAACGACTGTCCTTTCACCGTCAACATTTACCCCTTCCTTTCCCTCTACGGAAACCCTAATTTCCCTTTTGATTTTGCATTTTTCGACGACGGTGCGGGGAATTATAGGCCTATTCGCGATGGAGAAAATGTGTACACGAACGTGTTTGACGCGAATTTCGATACGCTGGTTTGGGCTCTGAGGAAGGCGGGGTATCCGGATATGAGGATTATCGTGGGGGAAGTTGGGTGGCCAACGGATGGGGATAAGGATGCGAATTTGGAGAATGCGAAAAGGTTTAATCAGGGTTTGATTCGGCATGTTTTGAGTGGAAATGGGACTCCAGCTAGAAAGGGAGAGATTGAGGTTTATCTGTTCAGCTTGATTGATGAGAATGCCAAAAGTATTGCCCCAGGTATTTCTTCCCACAACTACCGCTTCTAATCTGTATCAAATATAGATTTTTTGTGAATTACAGGGTAATTTAATTTTGTCATCGTTACCTTATCTATCCAAAGAGGGATTTGGAATATCAGGCCCTCTCATTGTTTTTCTGCGGATTTTTAATTCGTTCATGTTCAGTAAACACACCAAACAGCGTATTTGTGGGGCCTGCGATTTCATCTCTTATCCAGCTTTCTTATCATCAAACAAACAGCCCCTTAGTATTTTTAGGACATGGACACCTGCTATATACATCGCATAACAAAGTGTGATGCACGTCAAAATGATGCCGATTTGACTACAAAAATGATGCCTAAACGTGTGCCAGTATTTGGGCAGCATTTAGGGATCAAAAACTCGTTGTTTGGACGCACAACATAGTCCTTGTTTTGAATAGAAATCAGAGTCCTTTCTTTCCTCTTCCCTTTTCACAATCCAAATGGCCTTTCAAAGTTTCAACTGAAAGGAACACTTTTCAACAAAATAATATAAAGCAAATAAATGGATCAATAAAGATTCATTATTTCCCCATCCTTTCTCGTCTCTTTTACTTATTCAAATAAATAAGAGACTTTTTTTTTAATCTTTTGTCACGTTTTCTTACCATCCAAAGGGTTGTAAAGTAGAAAGAACATTGTGAGAAAGTTAATTTATGAGGATCTTTCGAATTTCCTAGTAAGTGAACGGTTAAAATATGCGTAAAAGTTAAAATTATTGGCACTTTCTTTTCTTTTCCTTTCCTGCTAGTTCAAAGGGCCCAAATGACATAAATTTTTGGTGGAAAGATTTCATGGTATATGTATACAAGTGAGTACCCTTCGTTTACACCATTAAACAACTTTATTTTTTCTTTACTTCCTCCCTCTCTGACATTTGTTTGCAGTATGTTGTAGGATCTTTTAGGCAATTTGAAAAAGACTTGACAACACTGTTTGCTACCCATTTTGCTCCATGGAGACTTACGTAAGATTTGTGTTGTCTCTTGAATATTGAAACTTTAGGAGGCGAATATGGTTTTAAGACTACAATTTGTCGTGATTTTCATAGTTAAAGCACTTCAATTTGCGGATTACTGATTTGTTTGATCTTGCCTGAGCACTTTCGCTTTTCTTCACAAGAAAGTCTTTTGAACAACCAATAACTAAAGTGGACTCGAGGGCTCTTGGTATTGACGAGAATGAACCCACTCCTCGAGACCAAGCATGCAGCTTCCTGGCTGCACTACTCCCTTTCCACATTCTTAATTGTCATATAGGTGGGATTCAATCCCCGGTTGCCGAGCCACCTTCCTCAGTATGCACCTAGAGTCATACGGCCTCTCCTTGGGGTCAGACACTTCATTCTTGTTTCTCTTAATTTTGTTTGTATTTTTGTTGATTTTCATGATTTTGAGTTTCACAATTTTCTTTGTCATATAATCTCAATAAACTAGTGTCTAAATCACCAACTACTCACCAGGGTGCTTCGAGAGGCATTGGGGTATATTCGAGTTCGATGGGAAGCCAAAGTATGAGTTAGATACAAAGGGTTTGGACGTGAACAAGGAGCTACTCCCAGTAGCAGGGGTGGAATACTTGCCCAGGAGATGGTGTGTTTTAAACCCACATGGGAAGGACCTAGCAGACTTGCCCAAAAGCATTGACTATGCCTGTAGCATGTCCGATTGCACTGCTTTGGGCTATGGCTCCTCTTGCAACCATCTTGATGTCCAAGGAAATGCCTCTTATGCTTTCAACATGTACTACCAGTTACAAGACCAGAACATGTGGGACTGTGATTTCTCTGGTTTGGCTATGGTCACCGACGAGGATCCATCTGTTGACAAGTGCCAGTTTCCTGTGATGATTGCCCATATTCATCCAGTGGTGCTTCATAGGACAATTGTTGGGATTTTGCTCCTCGTTCTCGAGGGATGTATAGTATTTTTGCTAGTTGTATCCTAGTTTTAGACATGAGGTTCTTCGTCGTTGAAATCTTTGTTCGTCTATTTTATTTAACTCTCAGACGCACGATTATGGTTCGAGATTCGTGTATTATGAGATTCTCATCACAACCTGCAATTGAAAGGGATTTGAGTCAGGAACATAATCTTTTGATGACAGTGGGTCTTGGCCCTAGTTTAGCTTTGGGATGTTTAGAGGAGTCTACAAAATGTTGGTTTAGGGTTACAGGTTGTGAAAATTACAGTTGGGTACAATTAAAATGATTGAATATGTAAATGACTGCTTTTTCTGCTTTTTTTCTCCCTTTGGTTTTGATGTCAAAGAAGGTTGTCCTTTCACATTTGCTTTGTTCTTTACTTGTATTATTTACCACTGCAAGAGCTTTGCTACTACGAGGATTGATAACCCAACTGATTTGGACTATATTATTCTTTTCCATGACATGTTCGGATCATCTTCAAATTGGTCTAAGGGTTGTTGGGTCGTAATTATTAGAGGTTTCAAAATTACATAATTGTCTTTGTACACACCGTCTTTTAACATCCAAGGGTGAAATCATTTTTCATATTATATTTCCTTCCCTAGTAGGGACAAACATTAATTATTGGTCAATATTCTCCTCGAATAATTTAGTTTAAACAAATTAGACTAAATTAAATTTTACAAAAGATTTCATAATTTAATAAGTAATAATACAATAAAGTCAAATAAGCCTTAGTGGCTTATTCAGTCCATCTTTGTTTCTGTCATTAAAGTAAACTTTTTATAACTTTTTTTTTAAAACAATTAGGATCAGCAGGCACTAACTTTTGTCTAATTTGAACTCATAAAATTTGCTTAAATAGGAAAGGCATCCAATATGGTTTTTCTCAGCCTTTCCTTGATGAGTTGGATATATAACTTTTAATTAAAGTTGGAGAGCTCAAATAAAAAAAGAATTTTGTCAGGGAAAAGAAAGGGAACAGGATTACAGAGAACAAATGAGACACTATACCTTAACCTGATAGAATTAAGGACTCGTGAGAAAGAAGTGGTGAAGATACACCAAATGATACCTCTCTATGATGCATATCCTTACTTGGAACTGCATTACACCCTCTCACTCGTGTGGTGAAGATACACCAAATGACACCTCTCTATGATGCATATCCTTACTTGGAACTGCATTACACCCTCTCTCTCTCTCTCTCTCTCTCTCTCTCTCTCTTCTCACACACACACACACACACACACACACACACACACACGGTGTATATATTACATATCCACTACAAGCAAGGACATTCCTCTTGCTTTCCAACTCCATGGAAACATTATTCAGTACTTTTGAAACAGTTAATTTGTACCCCAAATTCTTCCACCATCATTTATTCTCCCTCCGGTAGAATAACCTGGAAAAACACGTGATGCCCCACGAACACTGAATAGTTACTCCGCTCCTCGACCTCCCAACATTTCAACTTATCTCTCTTAATTGAAGAAAGATTTGATGCCAACCCCATACAAAGATCCAAGAAATAGGAAATCGTCGAATTGAAAATATAATTATCTGTACTGATTTCTGGCATTTTTTAAAACCTTTTTCAACTTGTTTTTCTTGTTGTAAGATAATGACTTGATCACATCACATGCGTGTGTGAGAGAGAGAGAGAGAGAGCAGAAAAATGCGCACACAAACGGATAGATCTCTGATTATTTTTTTTGGATGACTGTAAAAGTTCTTTTCCTTGGTTCGCTATTTCTACACATGGACAAAAACCTTGGGCCAAAAATAAGCATCACAAGAGGAAGACAGATTGAATTGACAATGCCTCTGAGAACAAATTATTTAGTACTCCAAAATGACCAAAATTTGGATCTGTCAGTCTTCTTCCTCGGATGCCTCATTCAGCCACTGCAACAACATCCCATACACAATTTCATATGTTACGATACCATATAGTTTATGATAGAAAAAACCTAGTAACCACAGGCATACATTATCATTACAATCGCGCAAGTTAACAAATACATACAATAGATATAATGGAAAGGGTTCCCATGTATTCCATTTCTCAAGTCAATATAGTGGACAAGAAATGGGGGGTCCATAGTTCATCTTATGACGCAGCGATGAAACCAACATGTAATAGGAGGATAAAACGCTCAAGATATTTGAAGACTGAAAGGCTTACCTTGATGAATATTTCAGACTGCTTAAGAAAAACTTTATCCAACTCGTCTGCCTCTTCTTTCTCGGATGCCCAGCTAAGAATAGATTCTTCTTGTAAAATCTCTACTTCGTACAAATGGTGCAAAACCTGTTAAGTAATATGATAAGTGCAGGAAAAGCTGAATCGACATGGATGAATCACTGCTCGTTTGCTTTACACCTTGACGCGAAATACTATGTCAATTGAATTTTAAAAGAGCGCTCACATACATGAATAATTTCCCAGAGAAAAATATATTGACCACAATATGGTGTCCTAAGACTCCTAACTACTGATACAGCCGACCTTTCATGTACAAATATAATGGCATGTGTTTTAGTTGGTTCATCTTCAATGGTTTTGATTGTACAATCTCCATCAAAGCCTCCCTAATACTTGCTTGAGTACAAAAAGTATGAACCAAACTTTAAAAAAATTTAGAAGACACGAAAATAATCCAAAAAAAAACCTGTTGTGGATTATTATAGACTTTAGCAAACTTTTTGAGCTTTTGGTCATAATATATTACTTATTAGGTTCCTCCCCTCAAGATGAATCAATAATCCATAAATATTTGAGGCAAAGCTAACAAAAGGAAACAAGAATGAATAAAGACAAAAAGATAATCCAATACATAATTTAGGCCAAATGGAGCGTCTTCGCAGATAAATGAAGATCGATGAAACAACCCTCACATAAGTGTGAATACATGTAGAAGTCATTGACAATCACTGGATACGCACACTGGAAACTGGATATGGTCGTCGATATTTCAGCTGACAATATTTTGATGAAAAGAACAGGAAAAGGGGAGGAAGAAAGTGACGACAGCTATGGAGCAAGAGCTTGAGTACAACACTTACATTGTAACTTAGTGAAAGAGGAAAAAACTTTCAGTTTCCCATTCCATTCTATCTAAAACTGCATTGTATTCTTTCTATGACAAACCAAACCAAAATAAACCTTGTTTTGCAATGCTTATTGTCGCGTGGTCTAGAAAGATACAATCCAGTTTCATACAAAATGGGATGGGTAAACCCAAATCTTTGCGCGCCTGCATACACACACCTATATTGTGCTTTTAGATAAAAACATTTGTGATAGGATGCTAAAGTACATTCCCAGTTAAATATAATGAAAGATGCATTTACATGTTACAAGCTGATGCTCAAGAACACAACATTTACACTGATGATCATGAGCCAGCGACAACAAGCATACCTTAGCAAATATTGAAGAGAATTCTTTAGCAGATTCCAAGCACATTTCTTCAAATTTCAATATCACTTCAATCTGCAATTATCCATTAAGTTTATCACTACATGAACTGAGAATGATATACATTTAGGACTATCTTCTTGCTTTTAAACCGCAACATAGAGAACTAAAAAGATTCTTCCACAGAAAGATACAATGGATGACGAGAAGTCCACCAGAAAAGCAAGAATAAGAAGAGGAAAACAAAGATTACGTAACTCCAACCTCAAGACAAACAAAAACAGGGAGCTCCCCTCAATGGCAATGAGACGGAAGCTTAAAAACAACTTCCAGAAGTAACAAAGCCCATCCCAAAAATTCTACGATTTGGAGTTGCCCCGCTGGGGTTCTAGTCGTAGCCTTTTTGTTCTTTTGACTAGCCCCCTAAAGCCTTCAAACTTATCCTAAGAAGATGTCCCATCCAAATCACCCACAAATAGCACAAGTCACGCAGATAGTATACACATTCAAAGGCCTTCACATTTCTCTCCATCCAAACCACACAGAAGGAAATGACTACAAAAAGTCAAAAGAGCCAAGGCAACCGACAATTACGAACCTCCTCATCTAGGCTCGGCAAGTAAGACTTCAGGACTCTCTTCCACGTGCCAATTACATTTGTAGCATTTGTATACAATTCGCCTATTGAGAATCATCAAACAAACAAACAAAAAGATAAATTATACACACGTGGTGACACAAAGACAAATAGCACCATGTTTCATATACAAACAAGCACACGTCTACTCAAATACCCCCTTCCCAGCAGGAAAAAAAGAACAAAAAAAAAAAGAAGCCTTTCCTTCTCCCTAAAAAGACCATCTAAAGCAGCATTCTGCAAGTAATGCACTGGTTTTGAAAGCAAGACCAGTTTCCAAAACAAATGCTAGTTTTACAGATAAATGTGGTGAGCAGAAGAAACAACTGGATCTAGGGAATTTGTGGGAAATAAGCAATTAATATAATTAGATGTGCGGCAGTGAAAAAACAAATTATCGGACCAAAAGTTATCATATATTAGCAAACTATCAGCACATAAACGCCGCATAGGAAGTGCAATATAATGACAAATAAGAAGACAAAAAGAGAAGTACTAAAATGTCAAAGATAAGGTAGAAGTTGGATGGAGGGGATGGTAGGTAAGAAATCAGAAGAAAAGTTGGATGGAGGGGGGCAATCTACTGAAAGGATGGTTCATAGCAGAGTTCCAAGTCTCTTAACCAAATTAAAACACAATACACACACACAAAATCAAGCTCTAATCAATGCCAAGAGGAAAAAATGGGTGGACTAGTCAACATGACAAAATCTGGGCAGCAGACCCCAGCATCTGCATATGAACTTAGAAACTCAACGCAGCCTAGCCAACCAATGGGTTAACTCCATTGCTTAGCTACTTGAAAAGATAATGCATGTGAGAATGTGTAAGTACCCATAGAAGAAAAGTGTCCAAGATAGAAGGTGGTCAAAAAAATAGTCAGTACTAAAATCCAAAATTACATATGGAAAGAGCACATGATTCGTCCAAACGAAAGGAAGTAGAATAAAGAATGAAGACCTCAAACTACTCTGATTGAGGAACCAATACAAGACAATATGATGTTTGGTACATAAGAGCCTTATGGACCTGAACTGCACGTGGTAAGATTGTTGTTTTCTCTTCCTTTCTATGTCTCCAAATGCAGAAAAGGTTAAAATACGATTAACAGAAGTTAAGAACACAAGGACAAAGAAAAAGAACACAGCTTAACTACTTGTAGCATGCAAAATGTATCAAGGTGTTGACACAAAATAAATTCGGAATTGACTTTACACAAACATCAAAAAAAATATACAGGGACACACCCTTCCTATAAGGGACAATTAAAAAAGAAATAATAAATAAACCCTGAACTACCTTTTAAGGAACACACTTCAGGTCCCCCATCAAAGGGGTAAATCATCACTTATTAACTTAATACCATGAGTGTCATAATCTACTGCGAAGCTACACCATTCTGTGTTGAGGTAGTAAACTGTTCTACAGAAGGACAGAACATATAAAAGCAGATGGCTACATTCACGATGCTATCATACAAACTTCAAATCTTTCTGTTCATAGGATAAACTGTTTTCTGTTCATAGAAATGTACGAAACACTTACTAGTTGAACTATGCGGAGTTTCTATTGCCAATTTCATCATAGAATAGAATAATGCCCCAGCACAGTCCACTGAAGTCTTATTGTATGATAACCTGATGCATAAGAACGATAACAAATGATATGGTAATCCGTGAACAATAATCCATCAATACTAACAAAGCATCACATCATTAACTAAATCCGACTAGTTTAGTAAACAACTGGGAAAATGATTAAGCGGTATGATGTAAAGTTTTGACAAAGGCAAAGTATTATTGTCCTAGACTACCGAATACGAGGGAGGAAAAACGTTTTTGATGGATGATAAAGAACATGAAGACCGGCCACTGCACCACTGAGAATGAATCATCTGATACGAGTTAGAGTGCAAAGAGGAAAGGGGTAAAGAAGGAGAAAGACGTGATATCCATGATTTGACAAATTACACAGCCCTATCAGAAACACATGATGACAAAGAATTCTTGACACAATGTAGTTGGGTTACAGGCTTTGTGAGCTTAACAGAGTGCAGTGATAAGCACTCCAAAGGCAGCCCCACTTAGTTTATGGTGAAAGCCCTAAGTTCTTCCCAACCACTGGCTTGCAGTCAACATGTTGCTAGCTTCAACACGTAGAAGAAAGATAGAGATAACTCTATTCTAGCTCCTGGAGGAAGGGGAACAGAGAACACAGCTGTGAGATAATTATCAAACTACAAAACCTCTCCTCAACGAAGGCCCAAGGAGGAGCTGAAAGGAAGAGCTGAGAAGGATCACAGAAGTATGTTACATGGCCTCTTCTAACGGATTAAGTACCCATACTGAATGCTCAACCCTTTCATATGTTTCAACAGGTATAGTTGGAAATCTACCCAACAAGCAAATGTAGTAAATTGACTTTACCATGTAGCCGATATAACTATGTATGAAACCCCCTTCAGGCACGAAATGCTCTATAGTACCTCCAAGACAGCATTTTAGAAAAAATAATACAACAAGAAATATGAAGATTTTCTGTTCGCATATCATAAGATATTGGAATTAGATGAATCTCACACATAATACAAAGACGCACACCCAATACATTTACCTAAGTCCATGCAACATAGCTTGCCAAAAAGCTTCTAAGGAATTGTCAGGTCACGTACAACACTCACAATTCGCTGCATTATGGGTCCTTTGTGAAAGCCTATTGCATGGCACTGAATGGATTGCACCAGACATAATGTGAAAGAGGAGTGTCCTTTACCCAAAAGTCGCCACATGGATAGGTTCCTCCCCGGCTGCAGACATATGCACTAAGTAGAAAGGCTTCCTAACTCTCTCCCGCTCTTTCCCTCCCTCCCTCCCTCCCTCCCTCCCTCTCTGGAGTGTCTTTCGATGGTTGTAAACTTTAAATGGTCTATTAGATTCCCAATCCAACTACCAAGAAATAAACTACGTTGTTTCCAATATAGAACAACATGTTATCAAAAGGGAAGGCCACTCAACCAGTCATTCAAATGCTGCGTAACATGGTCTGACTGAGACATTATAAGCCAACCATCCTAGTAAAAGTGAAATAAAAGACCCATCCTACAGTTTGACTACTCAATGCCAAAAAAGTGATGTCAACAGCGCCTTACCCAAAACTAATCAAGAGTACCATGGATCTATGTATTAGGTATCTCCACTTGCAGCTTGTGGATTTTAAGGGAGAAAATAAGGAAAGTGAACCGAAAATGAAATAGGTAAGTACTTCAGCGAGTAAGAAATTTTTCGTGTTGAAATCACAATAGCACATTGTGTTCTACGAGTGGTCTACCAATTCACTCCAAAACTTGGGTTGAGACTCTACATGCATAATTAAATGGACAGCACCAGGCAGTCATAAGACACAACTCAAAAGTATGTCTCAGCATCCATATGCAGCTAAGTTATTTAAGACCCACTTTGTCCAACATAAATGTTAAAGCATCCAATCAAAATCAATTGGCAATGAATGGAGAGGCCATCCAAACTCATATACTAGTTTTGGAGACAAACTCTAACACTCTCGGCACGGTGCGACCCCTGACCCGCATGTGAAAAGTTAAAAATCGATTGATAATGAATGGAGAGACCATCCAGACTCATATACTAGTTTTGGAGGTAATAACAAATCACTGTAGGACAAACTCTAACAACAAACAATGAACAACATACCGCAGTGAGTTCACTTCTAAAATTACAAGGTCCTCTTTAACATCTTCATGAACAGCCCTCAGAAAAGTTGCTTCAACCTACGAAGACGAACAGAAAAACGAAAGCTGAATACCAACAAAAAGTGCACCAATCAACAGTATCATATCCAACCAATACCTCCTTTTCAAAGTAGATATAGTCATCCCTAATGTCCTCAAAATTATCTCCAGAATCAAAGCTGGTAGAGTCAGGAAGCAGCTCTCCTGAAGGCGGCAAAGGATTACCATCTTGGGCTGACATCTCCGTCTCGTCATTAGCAGCTTGTATAATCTCAGCAAGTTTATCGGCAGGAATGGGTGCAACCGAATGCCTTACTTCTTCTTCATACTCTCCTTGACTGACTGACCAAACGTAACCAATTCCACCAGCACCAACCTGATTAATTTAAGGGTCTGATGTCAGAAAATGAATAAATCTCAATGGTAGCCTCAATCCCATATCATGTCAGGAATCGTTAGCAAGATCTATCAGGATTTTTACTACTACAAAAAAGAGAAAATACAGGACATAGAAATGCAACAGACGACAGTAACTGTGGATTGTCAAGAGTCATGAGGCAAAATTAGCTATGAAAATATGTCAGACTCCGTAAGCTCACCATAAAGCGTAAGTTTCTTAGAGGAAAAATTGCAATGGATGAACTGTATCAAGCCTTGCTTATGCACTTAGATACTATACATCTTCAGTTGATCAAATGAATTGAGTCATTTTCTATTGGCACCAATATAAATGCCATCGCAAGTATAATAATAAATATGCACAAATTACAAGTCACTATGCAAATGCATAAGCTAGAGGCTATTGGAAGCGATGAACACCAAGGAAATCAAACCTCTGATAATGCCAACCGTTGTGTCTCGGATAAATCGGATGTCAATTCCCCACTCAATTTCCCTGATGTACTACTAACCGCTGCATATAAAACAGCTGACATTAAAAATATACAAAACCTGAATATGATCATACAAATAGAAGTTGAGCATATGCATGGTCATATACAAGTGAACTCCTTATATATGCAGAAGCCTGATAGCCATATAAGTACAAGTTGAGTATTATCTCATTGTGCTAGATTATGGAAAACCACTTTCAAGGTTATAATACATAGGCACTCTGCGTTAAATTCCTGGATCCACCATTATTTGAGGTTTAGGATATTATGGCCCTTTGGTATTTGTTCCTCCAATCCTTTACTGATTGTACTCACTTCAATTATCAAGTGTCATGACCGCCTATAAAAACCAATAAGGGAGTATAATTTCTTAAAGAGGTCCAGTTGGCAAAGACATACTATCTAACCATATTACAACTTTATTTTACGCCATGCTCCCTTCTTTAGAAACAATGACACAGTTAGATTTACACAAAAAGCACTAGAAATTGTCCAAGTATTCTGTTTTCATAAGTATGAAGAACCGATAGAAAAGATCAGTGTTAAGAAGGTACATGGAATTTCTACAAACCCGCAGCTGTCATCAGCATATTCCAGCTCTTCGTCACTATCTTGCTTAGTTGGCTGTTGAAGTAATGATACCTTAGAGTACGAAGGAACAACAAATTGTTGTCCAATTACCACCTGGGCAAACAATCAGGAGACACCTTATTAAACTCTGTCGAATGAAAGAATGTTATTTAACTTGGCGTCATTAAGAAACCAAAACATTGGAACTACTCAAATAGTAAAAAGATGTGAATTTCAGCATCTATCTCGATATCCTAAGGCGAATGCAAGATTGAGCAGGCGCACAACAAGTATGTGAGGAGAATACACACGACGAGGTTTATACTAAATAAGATTATGTGAGTTACATAACTTGACAGAGGAGAAGTCCTAGTTACAATCTCTGCAATACCTTGAGAGATAAAGAAGTGACGAAAGTAATATTGGCTATGAAAAAGGGTAATAAGGCCCATAATTACGTACCTTGAAAGACAAAACAACACCAGGTTCCAAAACTGCTCCTGACTTTATTATCACGCCATCACATACTATTGCATGCCTTAATGTACAGCCATCTTCAATGGTGACATTGTGCCAGATGTAAGAACCCTCTACCGAAACATTTGATCCAATCTTACACCCATCCCCGACAACGGAATTTGAAACTTTTGTGCTATCCCCTATAGTAGTGCCATTTCCAATTACAGTGAATGGACCAATTTGGGCGGAACGTGACTGGATTGTCCCTGGATAAAAAATCAAAATCTAAGAACCCTTGTAATAAATGGTTTCAGAAAACTCGCAGGGTTTGTCATTCTATAAAGCATGAATGTTGCCCCACAAGGATGCACAGTGGAAATTGTTGCTTAGATGCCATTATTGCTATATTAATCAAACAATGAATTGGTTGATGTACTATTCATCACGTAGGAACATCATTATACTACCAAGCTCCATGTAACAGAAAATATCTACTGCAACTGTAGCTCTTATCCAAAATCCACGACCTAGTGTGTAGTCGATCTCTATTCTAGTTCATAGAGTTTTGTGAAAACACAAATTAATCAAAATCAGATAAAAGAGGCCTAATATAGTGATGATCTCTAGTAAATAAAATATTTTCGTTTATATGAGAGAGAGAGAGAATGCGTGTGCGTGTGTTACACAAAAATCCAACCATAAGATAACTGAGTGTTTACTACAAGTAGTCAGTAAATTGCGTTGGTGTTCCTTACCTGATGCTCGGTACATGCCAAGTCTTTCAAGTTTAGTTGTGCTATTCCCAGTAAATTGGACATCTGGCACAAACGGGTACGTCCATCTTTGGATAATATCCTTGCTGATGGTGTCATAGCTTCGAAAGTTATCAATTCTAGCAGCATAACTAGAGTAAATTTCATGGGTAAAAATTTTGTAACCCATTATCTGAAAGCAGAAGAATGATAGTTTATATAAATCACGGAGGAGAAATATGAGAATCCATACCAAAAAAAATTGGCTTAATTAGAGTCATAAACAAAGGATCCCTTGTAATGTTATTGAAAAGACTAAAGATAACAATGTTACTTACGAAAAGTTATGTAGGACCCAAACCCAAAGGAAAACAAATGAATTTGAAAGACCCGACTAGATCAAGGGAGAGGAAGAGCCGGGTGAAGGAGATGTACATTTCAATCCTTCTAAATAATCTCTCTGAGTCACAAATAAAAATCCTCGTTTGTTAAGGTGCAAAAATGGGAAGAACCAATGAAACTAGGTTCTAAAGCACATATTTATTGTCCTCCAGCCTTGCACTCAGTTTTCTTAAACAAAATAGTCCTCTAGTTCCTCAACAGATAACTATAGTATGCCAAAATAAAGGATCGTATTGATACAGTGGAATGATGACTTTGCTTGCAGGTGACACTGACATTTCAATCCTTCTAAATAATCTCTCTGAGTCACAAATAAAAATCCTCGTTTGTTAAGGTGCAAAAATGGGAAGAACCAATGAAACTAGGTTCTAAAGCACATATTTATTGTCCTCCAGCCTTGCACTCATTTTTCTTAAACAAAATAGTCCTCTAGTTCCTCAACAGATAACTATAGTATGCCAAAATAAAGGATCGTATTGATACAGTGGAATGATGACTTTGCTTGCAGGTGACACTGAATTTGTTGAAGAGAATTTAATGTGCTGAAAACTCGCCGTGGAAGGAGCACAACATTGAACAATTGGAAAATGAAGTCCAACAAAGAAGAAAAAGAGCCAGCTACAGCCCGAACATCAAAGTATGACGAGTTTCGTGAACAGTTAACTAAATGACAGACCTTAGCACGGCGTGGTTTTTAGGTTCATAAGTATCCACGCAGGCGCACGCGCACGAGCACACACACAGATTCTCTAAATTTAGAAGAAACAAAATATTCAAGACGTACGTCATCAACAAGCAATCCCTTAACAAAATGTCGGCGCAGATGTTGATAGTCAAAATTGTCAGTAAAAAGACTCAACACTTCTGGAGAGCAGATGTCAATATAGCAATCCTGCAAAGAGCATATTAGATGATTAGGTGAGAAGTATCTCAATGCAATAATGTGCAGGAAGAATGACAGCAGGTTGCTAAATAAATGCAAATTTCTAGTAGTAGTAGTGAAAAAATCCATATAAGTGAGTTTTTTCAATAAAAAAGGAGGGAAAAAAACAACAACGAAGAGGCCAACCAAAATACACATTACAGATAATTTGGATTGGCCAAGGGCAAGATTTCAATAGGCCACGTCAATGATGTCATGAGATCAGCTCATTTCAACCAACACTTGTTGATATGTATCCATGAATTAGAAGTGTAAATTTTAAGGTGCGGAAAATTGAAAGGCAAAATTTATGAAGTAAAATGGCAAAAAGAAGGAGATTCATTAGCTCCTCAATCCGGCCTGTGAGAAAGAGGCATTCCAATGGGCGGAACCAAAATCAGAATGAGGAAGAAAAAGATATGGTGAT
>JABCMJ010015372.1:0-22423 GCA_014822125.1 Arbutus unedo | reverse complement strand
TCCTTTATATAAATCAGCAGATTTCTCTCTAAATCATAGCTAATAAACCAATATTATTACTACATGTCGTTGTAACATACATATGAACACGGGCAACAATTCCCTTGAATCCCAATCATCTTTTCTACTTTGCAATATTTAAAGTAATAGAAACTAGGAACCTAATTACTACAAACGCAAAACGCAAATACAATTTTGGAACGAAATTACAATGAAAATTATAAACCCAATTAAGTAAATCCCAATTTTTACAAACTCAATCAACAAACCCTACTGTAATCGAGACTTCAATAAAATTGAGATTTATCACATTAATACACGGAAAAACATAGACACACATAATATTCAAATCCATAAAATCCAAATTTGACGTTGAAGACGCATTCGTAAAAGAAAAAAGAAAGGTATCAGAACCAACCTTGTGATTCAGCTAGTGGGAGATCTTCAAACGAAGCCCAAAAGAAAACAAAAACTCACCCAAAAGGTAATTGGAACAGAATAAAAACCGAAGAAAGCGAGAGAGAGAGAGAGAGAGAGGGGGGGTAGAGTTTTGGCGGCAGAGCTCCTGGGTTTTTAGAGGTTACTGGTGCGGGGTTTCTAATTGTGTTGGAAAAGATTTGGGTTTCTTTTCCTACAAGGAAAAGGTTTATTAATCCGAAAAAATGTACTTTCTATACAAACTGAATTGTAGACCTTTTTTTTTTTAATGATTTTTTTGTTTTTTATCTTTTTTATAATTTTATGCTAATTTTTTAAAAATTATTTATTCATCTCGACGAAAAATTTTAAAAATATAAATCAAAATTTTAAAAAGTTTAAAAATGATAAAATAGTTCAAATATATTTGCGTGTAACTTTATTAAATCTTTTTATTTTTTATTTTGACGGAAATAAATTAATAATTTATAAAAAAATTGATGTAAAATTAATAAATAATTTTTTTAAAAATAATACAGTAATATAATAATTAAGTGAGGGCATTGAATAATACAGTGTTTGACAGTTGTGAGGATTTTTGGATGCACAAGTTGGGTCCCCAATTTCCAAAAAAAATTATTATCACGACAAATTAATAGTCAATAAAAAAATTAATATAAAATAAAAAATTACAAAATTAATTTAAATAAGAACAGAAAAATAATACCGATAATTATCACAGTCCAAATAAAATTATATAACACTCGATTTTTAAAAAACAAAAATTATACGTAATTTCACATCAGCCATTTTTGTATTTTTTTCTAAGTCTTCGTCTTTTTTTTCTCATTGATTGTGCTCATTTTTCTTTATTGACTGCACTCATTGTTTTATAAAATTATCTTCCCAACACAAATTATAAAATCTATAATCCTAATTTTCTTCATCTCCCTCTAAATGACATGTATAAACCGGCACATAAAAATTAAGAAAATAGATATCGAAATCAAAATTCAAAAGAAGACAAATTCTTAAATTTGAAAACGTAGAGTTAATTGAATACTTAGACTCAATTGTATCAAACGTATTAGTGATATTATCAATCTCCAAAAAGTATAAAAAAAATTATTTCATACTCGAAGTAGATATAAATCTTACATAAAAGTTTGATTTATACTTATTATTAGTATAAAGTAATTTTTCTATGTAACATTCATATTTAACTTGGGCCTATGGCTAGCCTTTGGTAGAGAAATTAAACCAACAAAATTTAGGAAACACATTTTTTTTTGCATAGATTTAGATTTAGATATATTCAGAATCATTCGATGTAAATAGAGCTCATATTTTTTGGAAGATCCACGTGTATTTAATTGTTTGGATCACATCTGCGTCTATATATATCTATAAAAGAGTGTGTTCCCAAACTTAATCTTCCAATAAATATCTCAATCACCATCTCATATGTTAAAACCATATCTTAATAAGATAATTTAATCAAGTAGGTGCAAATAAATGTGCGTTTTATATATTAATTATTATTTTACAAAATATATTATTATTTATCACCTAATATATCATTGTGTTTGCATTCTCTATATATATTTTATCTAATAGGAGTACATATATATTTTTAGTTTATCTCATCAAACAAATCTCATGACTTTTAATTTAACTTATTGTTTTATAATGTTCTAAATTTTGTTTTCTATTTGAGCTTTAAATGCTGAAATTAAATTAAACTTGAGTAATATTAGTCAATTTTATTAAATTATTTATAAACTTTATGTAATAGAAGACATATATACATTCTAACTAATAATATCAAGAAAAAAAATTTCATGAGTTTATTAAAAAAATTCATATAACTACCTGTAACACAATATTTTTATTTTTGTTAAAACTTAAATTATTAACTTTGGTTAATTTTGCATAATTATTTTTATATACTATATTTGTAAATCAAAATATTTTTTTTTGAATTTATATGTTTAATTATTTTTTTAATTTTTACATATATTTTATCAACAGAAAGAGCGTGTGTGTATATAAGTGTTGTAAAAAAATCAGTAATTTACCTATTTTTTTACATACGCATATATTAATATAATATATATATTTGTACACACGCATAAATATACTAAATATATAAAAAAACAGATATGAAAAGACCTAAGAGGGATATTTTAGTTTTTTTATCAATAAAAACTAACTGTGTCAGTAGGAAGTTAATGGCAAAGATAAACCTGCTAAATAATTTGTAAAGTAAGAGATATCAGTGCATTTATTACAATCTCAGGGGAGGTCCCTGAATTTGTCATAAACCTCAAGGGAGGTCAGTGCATTTTACCCAATGCAACATTATGCTCCTCGATTCGCGGGCTAGCTCCGAAGACGGAAGACAATCCAGAAAGGGCGAAAACAGTACCAATTACTTCGCCAAGGTAGCCATCCGGAAGCGGATCGCCAGCATGTATTCTCTCTCTCTCGCCACATATATGTGCATCTGTTTGAATATCGTCCCATTTTGCTATGTACGATGATAGGGGAAGAAATGATTTATTTTTGATTTTGGGATCAGTTTGAATAGCTTCAAGTATTGAAACACAAAGATAAACTTGTTAAGTAAGGTAATTAATTACCAAGAAAAGAACTTAAGTTCGGTACTCCAGTGCTGCAAGGTATTTTGGGAATTGCAATTAGCTGAAGTAGCACTAGCAGTGTGGAAGTAATCTCTGAAGTGGTGAAAACCCTGGATGGATTATTGAGGTCGGGCCATTAGGTTTGGGTTTAGGTTCATGCTTTGGTAGATCTACCAATGAAAAATAAGGCGAGGGATATTGGTACTCTTGTTGACTACTGCTATTTGGACTTGGAACTTGGAATCTTATGTTCAATAAATATGAGGAGAGCCCATGAAGTTTTGTAAGAGGGATGCTACAATCACAGAATTCAAATCAAGAAAATTTCCTCGAATTCAAGATCAAAGATTATTCACTTGGTTTTGTGTGACCATAAACATAGAGGAATCATGAACCTTGATTTTAAATTCGGAAAAAATTTCTCGGTTTGAATTATGGGACCATAGACTTTTCCTTTTTGTAATGACAATGTTTTGAATGTCGAAACTTATGGGTAACTGGGTCTTTTTCATATTTGTGCTTTTTATAAGATATCTATGGTCATATACGCCTAGATCCTGAATCCTAAATCCATGGACAGATATGAGGAAGCAGTCATTTATATCCCTATCGATAGATAAACCAAATCCCGAAACACTTGAATTTTGTAATCGACTGGAATCAGAAGTCGTAAAATTATGAATAACTGAGTCCTTTTGCAATTTTAATTTGTATATTTATGGATGGATACAGCTAGCCTTGTGGAACAAATTCTTCTTGTTGACTTGTAGAATAAACTGTTAAAGTGCTGGTTAATCAAGATTCATCACCACAGGGTAGTGGCATACAAATTTTAGGTTACCGTTGGCTCTTGTTCAAATTTATTGATACTGACTGGAGAACAGTTCAGCTAAAATTGTTATATTTTCCTGAAAAAACAGTGTGTTTTATGCCATCAACACATACTGGATAACGCATTTGAAAGCATATTTGTTCGTTTGTCTGGTGCACACACGCTTAAACAGAAACGAACAGAAAAAAGGCGACGAGCAGTATAAATTCTCAACAGAAATGCCAACTTGAAGTGCTTATGTCCTGGACTCAGAGATTATACTGCTTTTTTGCGCCATCTGTTACTTGATGGATTGTAGTATGGTGAGTGAAGTACCTGATTACCAATTCAGGCATCTGAGATTTGTCTGTATTTTTGTCTTCTGCAAGAATCTCACATGTTATTGGAAGTCACTTTGCTTTTGGGCAACGTATGCAAAAACTAGAATAAGTCGAATTCTTGACTGCTGTTTGATGTCTATACAAAAACTACAAAAATCTCTCTCTCTCTCTCTACAGGTTTAAATCAGAGAAGAGGACTTCCCATCATTGAGAGAATACAATGATTACTTGGCGGAAGTGAAGGACATGAGTGAGTTTTTGTATCTCGCTCTTTGTCATGAATCCAAGAGTTCCATCTTTCACCCAAATTGCTTTCTATTGAATAAATATGATTTTCCTTCCCTCCAATGCTTGCTAATGGCAATTGAACATGGTTTGAGGTGTTTTTTTGGGTCTATGATTGTCACCTATTCTTGGGTTGTGAACTAGTGATAGAAAGTTTGATTTTGTTGCTTTACCTCTCGGTTTGTATGTGCTTTCCCGGCCCTTCTTGAGATGTGTGAGTTTCCTCCAGTGGATTTGGTTTGAGCTTCATTCGATTTTCTTTGCTGTTAATATAAAAAAAATTCTTACCCATTTGAAAAATGCTTTGCCTTTGCAGCAGTTAACTTGCTTGAAGGAATGGATGTTCCTGTTATTGAAGCAAACATTGCACGGTACCAGAAAGAAAATGCTGATCAAATTATGAATGCCCAAGCTCGTAAGGTTCGTTTTATAGTTAGCTAAACTTTTATCTGACAATGTCTCATGTGGATTTTCTTTTCTCAAGCTTGTAAATTTTGTGACACCTGCTGCATAATTCTTTTGACTATTCGTATTCTGGTTATACTGACACAGGCTGAAGCGGCAGCATCGGCTGCAAGTAAGGGACAGCCTAATAATGACGTGGTAAGAAGATCAGGTGTATTATGAATCTTTGCACTTTCTGCTCAAATTTTTCCTTGACAACATTAAGTGGCACTTCGAGCTTTGCTTTTCTTGGATCTGTTTTATTGTCACTTTGTTGGGAGTTAGCATACTAAATTGTCTTGCTTGAGCATCCTATACTTGAAGACCTAAATGAAAGCCAATGACCAAGTGACTAAAAAATTGTACCAACTTTTGGCTACATGGATTCTGTTAAGATCATCCTTAATTGTACTTAGAAAAATCTTGTACCACATTTTCCATGTGTAATCGTAGTTCTATACTTCTATTGTCCTCTGTGAGCATGAAAGTGATTATTACAAGAGAAGACATTTACGAATCAGACCATGTTTTGCCTTCATATGTTGTGAAACCACTTTAGCTCCAAAGATTCATTCTTTCTTGGGCCCCTGTTATTCATGGATAGGGAGGTTGCAACCATATGTATTTTTAAGTTTTTCAAAACTTAACTTCGAAAAGATAGGTCCCTGGTTCGTGGCTTATTTTATTCAGTATGCCTTCGCCACAACACAAGATTATTGTAAGATGGCTTAGTATGTGGATTTTGAGATTCTCTTTGCAAGATTGTTTCTATATACTTTGTTCTTACAAATATCACATGTTCTCAAGATTCTCAACTATACTTCCTTTATGGAGGCAGAGTTCTCAAGAAGGTTTGGTGCTGTCGGACAGGAATATTACGCACCTTCAATTCCTGGGGGTGCAACAGCGCAGCCTCGGCCAACAGGCATGGCTCCACAGCCCTTTCCAACTGGGTCCAATTTTGGCATGCAGTGGCATGATGTTGATGATGACGATGTTGTAAAACTTAGAGCAGAGAGAGGTGGCAGGGCAGGAGACTGAAGCGTGGAATTGAGCAAGAAATGTGCGGTTGAACGAGCCTTCAGGAATCAGTTGCATTTGGATTTGAGTAGACAGTCTTTTTCAGGTATGTGACTTGCTTCTTCACTGGAGAACAATGATACAGTTTTCTGTTTGATTCTGACACGTGAGAATGTTGTCATTAGTTATTTGTGTCCTGTGTTAGTTATCATGGAAAATTATTAGTTCATAAGATAAAGAGCTTGACACCCCTAGTTCTTACAAGTTCTCAATATGAAAAAGAAGCAGGGGAAAATAAATGAAAAGGCCGTCCTACTCGAAACCCTAAGGATGATGATGATGTTCCACTCTCTCCAGCCGTTGACATTTTTTTTTTCAAAAGCTTTGAAGTTCTTGAATTTTGTAATGTAAATGGAATTTAAAATATCAAGTGATAGGCTTGATAAAATAAGAAAGCAAGTGGTTTCCTTCTAGTTCTTGTAGCACTGGACAACTTGCCTTCTGACCTTGTTAAAGTAGCATTTCAAGTGTGAATCTATAAAATTTTATGAGAAAATGAAGCCACCTAAAACGATTCTCAAAAATGAATGACAACCCATTGAAAGCTTAGTCTCCTAGATTTTCCTGACATTAAGAGTATGCATGCATATCAACTAGATTGGGCGAGGTTTGTAGTTCAATTCGGTCTTAGATCGAACTAGTAGAGTGCAAAAAATTCTAGTACAGGGGGAAATAAATGAAAAGTTGTCCTACTTGAAACCCTAATGATGATGATGTTCCCCTCTCTCTAGCCGTCGACATTGTTTCCCAAAGCTATGAAGTTTTTGAATTTTTAAAGTTGTAAAGGGAATTTAAAAATATCAAGTGGTAGGCTTATAAAAATAAGAAAGCAAGTGCTTTCCTTCTAGTTCTTGTAGCACTATGCAACTTGCCCACAAAACTTGTTAAAGGTAGCATTCCAAATGTGAATCTCTACAATTCTATGAGAAAATGAAGCCAAAACAATTCTTAAAGATCTATGACAAGACATTGAAAGTATGCATATCAATTAGATTGGGTGAGGTTTGTAATTCAATTCAGTCTACAGTAAAGATTCTAGTTCTCGTTAGGTGCTTTCATTACCGTACCAGAAAGGACGTACGGATTAACATGTCTCTGCCCCGCTAGTTCTCACTTCCCATTAACATGCTATAAAGGAGGTACGGGCTAACATGGCCCTACCTCGCGAGTTCCCACTTCCCATTACCGTGCCAGAAAGGACGCACGGCCTAACATGGCCCTGCCCGGAACGGGTTACCAAAAAACAACCCGAATTTGCTGCTAGTGATTCATGATATTTTCATATAAAATAGCTGAAACATGATTTGTTAGTAATGGATTGCTGATTCAGAATGATCTAGTCATACCACGAATTATCATGTTAATAGTAATTTATGGGTCTCTAACAACTGTATTTTTTGAAGTAATTTATGTATAAAATAGACGCAGTGTGAATGTTAGTAATGGATTAATGATCTAGAAGATCTGTTCATACCACGGACAGATTGGCGATTAATTATTTTTTGTCTGTTAAAGCGTGGCTTTTCAATTGTCAATAAGCCACGTTTAACGCAGAGATTAGTCTACCAAATTAATATGCTTTTGCGGTTAAGTGTAATGTCGCCAAATATTTGAGGAATACAGGGTGAGTAGCTAACTATATTTTCACAATTCAATAAAAAAAAAAAAAAACTAACCATATTTTAGGGTGGAAATTCAATTACTACATGTTCTCGGAAATTAAAACGGGCAAAGCCTCGAACCGGCTTACAAAAAAACAAAAACAAATTAATTGGTTGTAGCCGAAACGGTATTCGATCAGGATGACTTGGATAATGTGGCTATGCCTATCTTCCATATGTCATCTAGATGGGTTGGTCCTGACACATACTTGTCGATCGTTGCGTCATACATGACGTTAAGATAGAGATGAATATTTCTAACGTCATGGAGAGTATGCTCCACACATGTTAGATTGAAGCTCAAGTTTGGTCTGATTATATAAGGTAACTAAAGGTAGAAAGTACGGTACATATATTTTATCTCTTTAAAATTATTTAATTTAACTCTTTACATTCAAAATTTGACTTAAATATAGGAGAACATGCTTGACACTTGCCAAACGACACTAAACGGTTTTTTTTTTTTTAATTCAATTCAAAAGCGATCTCATATAGGCTTTTAGATCAAATAACAGAATCATAAAATCAACCAAAAAAAACTCTACATGTACCACACTAACAATGAAAACGACAATGACAATGGAAATTTGAAATTGATTTTATTGTGCAGATAAAAAACTCTTTTTCGATATTTCTTAACGTGAATATGATGTGATTTAGACCACCACTCTTTTTTAATTACCTGTTTTGAATTCTGAAAGGGTGCATAATACCAAATATACACCAAAATTGTTGAATAATAATAAAACAGATGGTGATCAAAACAAAATGGAAAATAGGCGGTGGATAATGTATATATAAAAAGCACGTTGATATTCGTAAATCGTATATTAGTTTTTGTTTTTGCTCTGTGTAAATTGTATATTGATATCCGTAAATATGTATTGATATCTGTAAAATATATATTAATGTTTGTATTTGTTTGTTATTTTATATATATTATTTATCGCCCACTAAACGATGGTCAGTAACGACGGTGACATCCACGTAAATTAGAGGGCAAGCAAGTGGCATCACAATGCATCATATGTACTTGAGCCGACAAACATACCAGAATAGAAAACACTACAGGAATTGCCACGTCATCCCTACCCTCCAAATCTAAGCGTGCTTATAACCTAGATTATCTTCAACCTGACAACTCATCATCCACTAATTGAACATCTCCCACACGGAAAACAAGTACATGGCGAGGTTAGGCCTAAGCTAATTTTGTTAATTATTAATGAAATGTACCCCACCAAATGCCACGATTAATACGATCCTACATCGCTTGTAAAGGGCAAGGATTTTCTGTTTCCCTGTGTTCAATGAACTTAGATTTTTAACATTTTTTAATTTTATTTCAATGAGTTTCAATGAGTGAAAAATGCACGTAAATTATCATGTTGATGAATAAGATTAGACCGCATTATTTAAATCTTTCATCCCCGTTTACGGGTATGTTTGTATTGCGACAAGCACATTGCAATAGATCCCCCGTGTACGGATATGTTTGTGGTGCGACAAAAAGCTAAAAAGAGCTCTTTTTAAGTTGTAATAAACACACACTAAACCTTTCAAAACCCAGTTGTTGCAGTGACAACATGCGTGTGTAATGTCGAATGTAAAATTATTTAAGTCCTTTACCCCAATTGGTCTTAAAGTAGATAGGCGAACTCGGTCCGATAATTGGTATCAAGGCTAAGAGGTCGTGGGTTCTCCGGAGGAGCTTTTTCATGAAAGAAAGATTGTTGGGAACATAATTGTCTCTTGGACAGCTCTAAAAGCATAAATGCACGCTCGTGCAATGTTGAATGACAATTATTTGAGTAAAACATTTCACCTTGAATTACGACGGCGACACCTTAATTCAGTTGAACCCGGATGATCAGGAGGGAATCAAATCTCCGAACTTCCTACACCATAAATTTAGGGTTGCAAACGAGCCGAGCCGAGCTTTGGAGTGCTCGAGCTCGGTTTGTTAACTAAACGAGCCTAAAATTCTAGCTCGAGCTCGAGCTCGGCGAGCCGAGTTAAACTAAACTCATTTACTTAATAAGCCTCTCTAAACGAGCCGAACTGAACTTTAGACACTTAAGCTCGGCTCGTTTACGAAACGAGCCTAAAACCCAAGCTGGGCTTGTTAACTAAATGAGCCGAGCCGAGCCGAGCCGAACTCGCGAACAACTCGATCCGTTTGCAGTCCTATACACCAATTCGTTTTAGAAGAGATGGTGAAACTCGATCCGACAAGTAACCTATGAATGGTAGGTGAAAGTGATGAAACCTTATAATATCTTGATGTGTCTTTTTACAGCCAATAAAAATGGAATGAATATAGAAGGAAGATATAGGGGCTGTGAGTGCAAAACACAAGGGTATGATCCCAGACTGAGGCCGCTATAACATGTTTACACGTGTTCAAAACCTATTTGTTGAATTCATAGAGTCAAATATCTAAGGCGCCAAACGTATCGTTTAGCTCCTCAACGGCAGTTAGGCAGAAAGTTCGAAAATTTTCTGCATTACTTCTCTGTATTGGACATCTGCAGCTTTCATCATCCTATGACCAACATATATATGTTGATGCAGCATTTCTTCTGTATCATCCACTTCCCTCTCTCACTCTTCCATCTCTCTCTCTTCGAAATTTTAGCTCTTCGAAGAAGATCAATCCACCTACCAAAATGGGTGGTTTTTGTAAGTATACCAACTTGAGTTTTCTCTTATTGTTTATAGCATTCTTTGAGATATCTTGTGAAGATAATTCTCAAATTTCTGTAGACCGTGCTTCTCTCCTCTCATTCATGTCCGGGATCACTTCTGACTCCGGACATGCTCTGAAGAATTGGAATTCTTCGGACTTTCACGTGTGCAACTGGTCGGGAATTAAGTGTAACAACGATAGAGACCGAGTAATACAGCTCGATCTTAGTGCAAAATCTTTGAGGGGAAAAATTTCACCCTCCATCTCCAATCTTTCTTTCTTGAAGGTTCTTGATTTATCCGGAAACTTCTTTGAAGGCCAAATTCCGGCTGAGTTAGGGCGCCTTTCCCACCTCAAACAACTCAGTTTAACATCTAATTTTCTTGAAGGTGAAATTCCAAAAGAGTTGGGACATCTTCGCAGACTGGATTACCTTTCTCTTGGATGTAACCGACTCTCCGGTGAAATCCCGGTGCCCCTTTTGTGCAATGGCTCTTCTTTTTTGGAATATTTGGACCTTTCCAACAATTCTCTTAGTGGTTTTATACCTTTGAGTGATCAATGTGAGCTTAGGGAGTTGAGGTTTCTTCTACTCTGGTCAAATGAATTTGTGGGTCAAGTTCCAAAATCCCTTTCCAATTCCTCAAAATTAGAATGGATTGATTTGGAATCAAATTCCCTATATGGGGAATTACCAAGTGAGATAGTGACTAAAATGCCACTGCTGCAATACCTTTACCTCTCCTACAATAACTTCATAAGCCACAATGGTAACACAAACCTTGATCCCTTTTTTTCTTCTTTAGTTAATTCCTCCAATTTGCAAGAGCTTGAATTGGCTGGAAATAACATTGGTGGGGAATTACCTTCTATTATTGGTGATCTCTCCACTAATCTTGTACAGATTCATCTTGATGATAATCTCATCTATGGCTCTATCCCTCCACAGATTTCAAACCTATTCAATCTCACCCTCTTGAACTTGTCTCATAACCTTTTGAATGGCACCATCCCACATGAGATATGTCTATTGGGAAGACTAGAGAGGCTTTATTTGTCGAATAATTCGTTTTCTGGTGAGATCCCATTGGCTTTTGGCAATGTTCCCCATTTGGGTCTTTTAGATTTGTCGAACAACAAGCTATCTGGAACGATCCCGGATAGTTTTGCTAATCTTTCTCAATTAAGAAGGCTCTTTCTCTATGGGAATCAGCTTTCTGGAACAATCCCACCAAGTTTAGGGCAATGCACAAATCTGGAAATACTAGACCTTTCCCACAACAGAATTTCAGGGGAAATTCCTACTGAAGTTGCAGGGCTAAGCAGCTTGAAGTTGTACTTGAATTTTTCTAGCAATTTCTTACAAGGGCCTATTCCACTGGAGCTGAGCAAAATGGACATGGTTTTAGCAATTGATTTGTCCTCAAACAATCTTTCTCGTACAATCCCACCACAGCTTGGGAGCTGCATTGCGTTAGAACACCTCAATCTTTCGCATAATTTACTTGAAGGCCCTCTCCCTATCTCAATAGGCCAATTGCCTTACCTCAAAGAGCTCGATCTATCAGTCAACCGATTAACTGGTGAGATACCTGGATCTCTGCAGTGGTCTTTAGCTCTAAAACATCTCAACTTTTCTTTCAACAACTTCTACGGGAATGTGTCAAACAAGGGGGCATTTTCCTCACTAGGCTTTGATTCGTTCTTGGGAAACCAGGGGCTCTGTGGTTCAATCAAAGGCATGAAAAGCTGCCCCAAGAGAAGGATTCGACATCCATTGATCATGGGAATTATCCTATCAGCATTTGCAATCGCAGCCCTCATGTTTTGCACGTTTCGATACCCGTTATCGCTCGAGGCAAAGTTCAAAAGACAATTCACGGTGTCTAGTGCTAGGGAAATGGAAAAGGAAGAAGAGGAAGGAAGTAAAGAAATGAAATACCCGAGAATCACTCACCGGGAACTCATTGAAGCAACCGGTGGATTCAGCAGCTCGAGCCTAATCGGGTCAGGGCAATTTGGTCATGTCTACAAGGGATTGCTCCAAGACAACACACGAATAGCCGTGAAAGTATTGGATTCAAGAACAAAAGCAGAGATTTCAGACAGTTTCAAGAGGGAATGTCAGGTATTCTTAAAAAGCAACTCCACTGGTAACAATTTAGATAGACTTTTTTAAGTAGAAGTTTAGTAGAAGAAGATGATAAATTTCTGAAACTACCACTGCAGGTACTAAAAAGAACCAGGCACAGGAACTTGATCAGAATCATAACAATCTGCAGCAATCCAGATTTCAAGGCACTCGTTTTGCCGCTAATGCCTAATGGGAGCCTAGAAAACCATCTGTATCCGAGCCACGGGTTGAGCCACGGACTGGACTTGGCTCAGCTGGTGAGCATTTGTAGTGATGTGGCGGAGGGGATGACTTATTTGCACCACCATTCTCCGGTTAAGGTTGTGCACTGTGATCTGAAACCTAGCAATATCCTCCTTGATGAGGACATGACTGCTTTGGTAACCGATTTTGGCATTGCAAAATTGGTGAAAGGCGAGGATGAGAGTGAATCCGTGAATGATTCGGCTTCTTTCGGTTCTACGCAGGGGTTGCTTTGTGGATCAGTTGGTTACATTGCTCCAGGTACTTAATTCATGCATTAAATTGCTATAGTGATTGGAGCTTATCACCAACTAGTGGGTTTCCCTAACCATTGATTTTACTAAATTACTCTGAATATTACTCTTTCCTTTCTTGACAACTGAACGAGAGCTTTGCATGATCAAATGCAGAATATGGACTAGGAAAGAGGGCCTCAACACAAGGTGACGTCTACAGTTATGGAGTCCTATTGCTAGAAATTGTGGCAGGAAAACGCCCCACGGATGTGCTTTTCCATGAGGGATCGAGCCTTCATGAATGGATGAAGAGTCACTACCCACACAAGCTTGAGCCACTAGTCGACGTAGCGCTGGAGATGCGCGTGCCCAATGGCAACCAAGTCTGCGACAAGAACATGTGGCGCGATGTTGTTTTGGAGTTGATTGAGCTAGGGCTAATTTGCACACAGTACAACCCTTCATCAAGGCCAACTATGTCAGATGTTGCCCATGAGATGGCACAGTTGAAGCAGCATCTTTTTAGCTCTTCTTCCACATTACTCATTGAAGAAGATTGTGACAAAGTCAGGGTTTGCTAATTAGGTGAACCTTCGGACACCCAGAAAAAATTCACAGAAATGATTTCAGATTGCAGTGTTGCATCACCAACTAACCTTTTCTTTTTGTGTCTTCATCGAACTTTTTTCAATTTGGTCCTTCATTAGTTTCTCCAGTCATTCTATACGTAATAGGTATTTTTTTTTTAAAAGTCAGTCCTGTGAAGAAAATAGTACCCAAGATAGTCCATTTCGATTCTTTTTTTCTTTTCTTTGTCTGGGCAGATTTTATTTCAACTTCAGTACGAGTCAAGGGAATGGCTACCTTGCTCGGGTACTATTTTCCATTCATGGAGTGTTTTCTCAATTATTTGTTTCCTCATTCTTCTTGTACAACTTTTCCATGATGTATCTTGTAGAGGTGTTTTCTGGCACTATAGTCTTTTCTGATAGGTCACTAGTACACAGGAGGCAAATTGTACTGTGGTTCTTATATTGCAGTACATCAATTCAAGCAGATTCTCTCGCTTGAGAGATTTCTTGGTCCCACTCTCTGTCAAAGCATCCAAACAAACTGAACCTTGGGCTTTAAATACCATTGAAAATGATAGTTGCTATTACAGATGCCATTTAAATACCATTTACAAAGTACCTTTCTATAATATTTCACCATTATCTTGACACATTTGCATAGTTATTTGTGGTAATCAGCCTATGGTGCTTTGCTTATTCAAATTGCACTTGTGCTTCTTTTGGCCGACCTTTTTTATTTAATCTGCCATTACATATGGGTAGCTAGTGGAAGGTCAAGAAAGATACCCAACCAATTAGCCCACCCATCATAATGATACAATGCACTTAATCCTTCACCTATAATGGTTACTAATTACACCATGATTCTTGGCTTTAGAAGAGGTCAACAACAGGTGATTAATTTCTCTCAAACTTCCCCCAGTAAAGCAGTAACTCGGTTTTATTCGAAAGACTATCCAGCGTTCGTGTCGAATGAGGTAATTGGCTGAGTCTACGGGATACATGTCCTATTTTGTTTGGACATTTACCCATGGAGTCTAGTCTGTTCAGTACTTCAAGCCATCCAATTTCATGCATAACTCCACCTTATGAAATGACATCTATCGCACGATTATAAAAACTGCAATAAGAGAATGAATATTGTATGTGGCAACGTTTTGCATGAAAATTAAATGAACCCGACGGGCATAGACCTGCCCCAAAAACTTATACTTGAGTATGCTGGGGTACACGTAACATACATAGGCAGCAGGCATGAGCAGAAATCCCAAAGAAACACATGGTAACTGCAGATGTGAATTTGAGAGTGTTTTCAAGATAAAAGTTGCTCCCTTTTGAGAAAATCCAAGAGAAAGAAGGTTATTAATCGCATGCTTGTTGAATAGCTAGCACGCTCTCTTTTACCGGTTAAGAAGCACGGATACAAACACCATACATGATGATTTCAAAAACTAGTACAACTTCTTTATTAGATGGTAATATGCAACTTTTTTAGTTGACATCTACTCATTATTAGTTTATTAATTTGGCAACCATAAATAAGAATTTCAAAGTAGGCAGAAAGAAAAAGGCCCCATGACAAATTATGATCACCAAAATGTTTGCAAAAATCCTCCACTGCCTTCTCCCCTTAGACCTACCATCACCACCCCATCCCCAACTGAGAAAAGGAGAAAAACAAAACTGATTCATGAAGATCTCACAAAATAAACCACAATAATCCATTGGGATTTCAAGAAATCTTCTTTAACGACTTAGACAACTGCGACTGCTAATTAGTGTTCATAGCCTTCTCGCAACAAAAGTTCCTTAACTGAGAAAGTGCTGTCCCAAAGAGTGAAATATTGTGCATTGGATCTAAAAGGAATAATATAGCATAAGGTGTGTTGAGACCGCCATATGTCTCGTATAGCGGCTCAATGGGCCCTAATTTGGCATACGTGTAGGGATTAATTGTCGTTTTTATCCAATAATGCACGTTTAGTAGTTCTCGTTTCTTCCAGGTTTTCTATGGAAAAGGGGTGTTCGATGACAAGGTTTCGATACCCAAATCCCTGGAAGAGATTCCGACACCTTGAGGGATGATGGAAGTGTGAAGCATAATTAAGTCAGTAGCTAAGCATGACCGATCAGGATTATTGTCTGACCAGGCAGGGGTTCGCGTGTTTTATAAATTTTTTAATCTTGTTTCTTTATTTTAAAAGAGTTTTGCTATGGGTATCACTGTTATTTAGTTTCCTTTTCTTTTTAGGATTAGTTTCTTAATTCTCGCAGAGTTTTCCTTATTTAAGGTTCAAGGAGGCGTAGATCTCGATACTCAACCTTTTTCTTATTAGTTTTCTCTTGGCTTTTTAATTCCAGTCTTTGATTCCGACATTATTTTACCTTCAGTTTCTGAAAATTCAAACCTTTGTTCATTAATACAAGTCTTCAATTTCAATTTGTTTGGTAAGATCTGTTGGGTGTTTCTTTAATATACAGTTCGATACGATGTTTTCAATTATTTATTTAGTTCTTCTCGTTAATATGCTAGGTTAAACTTCCTAGGCAAGCCCTGAGGATGAATTTCATCCAATGATCTAGGTTTCAAACATCTTCTCATAATTTTTCACTATTTATTCTACAATTGGCTCGAGTTCTTGTTTTCAAACTATATAAGGAGTATTAAACTCTTAATCAGTTGTTGCCATTAATTTGGTACATTTGATACTTGAGTCGATATCCTCCTACGTTTTGACTTATTGTTTTGAACGAGAATCAGTTTTAGAACACATCTCTAGAATTGAATTATTTTCCATCGAAAGATCTTCCGATCAAGATTCTCTGACCTGAATTCTTGATTAAGTTATAAAAGAGGAGATGTTGTTTACCTAAATCTAGGGTGAAAAGATTCCGAAGATCTGGCCAGCTTTTTTAATTAATCAGTTTCCTATCTTTGTTAAATTGCAGCTTTAAATATTAAATCATTCCCAAAAACCAAGGTTAGCGTCCAAAACGCTACAGCTACAAGCCTCCGTAACAACTTTCTTATTATTCCTCGTGGATCGATACTGTGACTTGATACTTTACTGAAATTTCACATACTCTGACTTGAGGCAATGATCAGTTTTATATTAAATACTAATTTGATCAGCGCATCATCGACACTCTTTTGCCAGTCAATCAAGGTGCTCATTTGATTTCATTTCCTTTTCTTTCTTTCTTTCTAGCTTTTCCCTTCTCTAAATTTTTTAGTTTGTTTATCCCCTGCAGTTTGGGCTACACAAGGGGGAGAGGCCTGTCCCAACCCACAAGGCCCACAACCACTTGTCCTTGTGTGGTTGGAGCTCTAGCTACATGCTTCACTATGGAAGATCATCAGAAGATACAGCATGAGCTAAACTACTAGTCATAACTACTCCAGCCTAATGTACGTTGGCCTGCATTGTTAGATAGAAGTGTTTTTCATTTAAAAAGATTTTATCTTCATGAATAAGAATTTGCAGAATCCAGACATATTTCTTTGGAACTGAGCTAGATTTATATTCCAAAGGAACTTCGTAAATTGCTATCAAGCAGACAAAAACGGATGGACCAAATATAACTGCATGAGAACTGGAGCACATTAACCACTTCTGCAGGTATGTTTCAGAACAGAAAGGAAAAATAACATGAAAAAAGAGATGCTTCTGCTGATAACATCCATTAATATGCACGATGAAAAGCTAAATACATGGAACATGCACTGCACAATTCTTTCGAAACACACACCTCCTACAAACAATCTTTTATATACAAGTATCAAACCTCTACATTGTATACATATTATGAATAAGAAAAAGAATCAAGTTGGAGTATCAAACCTCTACATTGTGTACATATTATGAATAAGAAAAAGAATAAAGTTGGTTTACATCTTGTCAAAAAACAAAAAACAAAAATCAAGTCACAATCAATTCCATCTTGATGTCGATCCAAGCAGAAAACCACGAACACACTAACGCAATCCTTTACACAACAGTTTCTCGTTCATGTACCTTTGACAAAACACAAATCAAGGCACATGACATGGCAAATAAATACTGATGGTTATTGGAGCTGGTACTGTTATTCTTGGATCAGAGCCAAAAGTGTAACATTGCCTGTCCATGATAACCAATACGCCATTATACTTTCACTATAAGAAGGCCCTTAAAATCAAGTTAGTTTAATCTATCCTTTTCAACCTAAATTATATTTCACAACTCCACACAGCTAGAAGTCACCACAGTTCTTATTCTTCAGTGATGGAGATTTGTATGTATGGATGCAAGAGAAAGAAGCTAGTAAAAACAGAATACCTCGGTTAGGGAAAGGAGAGGTAACTCGTAGGAAGGAGAGGACTTCGTAGTTTTCAGACATTTTATCTCCGACTGTATTGAATTCAATTGCTCCTGAATCTCCTTCAACAACTTTAATTCTTCTTCTCCTCCTCTGTTTGAAGTTTCTGGTCTTTCACCATTTCTCTCGATTTCAGTTGAAGTTTCTGGTCTTCCACCATTTCTCTCGATTTCAGTTATCCCTGATATTCTACTAATATTAAGCTGTTGGAACTTGGAATGAGATTCAGCAACCTCAGTTGTGGAATGAACAAGAGCCGAATGGCAGTCAAGAGCCACCCTCACATCACTTGGTCCAGACAATTTTTTTTTCTGGCGTTTGGATGGAAACAATTTCCTTATCCAATCGTTTTCCTCCTTCACGTGTGATTTGAGAGCCTCTGGTGGAACAGAATCGGGCTTCCCATCCCTCTCATTCCCTGCTTCCAAGATCAACTTTCTCTCTCCTCCACAACCTTTGTCGCTCTCATGAGTTTGTGGAACTTCAAATACATCATGAACATTCAAGTAACAAGAAGGATTGTCAGTTGCTTCATTTTCATACAATTTCTCAGGACTATTGATTTGGCCGGATTTAGTAGTAATGGGTCCTTTTGTTGGATTCAAAACTAAGGAAGAAGACCTTGATCCACTCCTTAAGTTCGTAGACTTGACTCCTTTGCAATCCACTATCTCCCTCACCCTTTCATCTAACTTTCTGATTTGTTCCCAATATGAGGTAATATCCCCAATTGCATAGTTGTCCGACGTCTTCTCCAAATCTGAGATCTTCGAATTAGGTTCACTGCTCATGTTTTCCTCCTCTATCTTCGAAATCAATTCCGGACTAACAGATCTTTCTTTCTCAAAACTACCCTTCTTTTGATTCGAGAATTTTAGTGGCAACAGTGGCATAGAATTCCTTCTCAAGTTCGTTTGAGAACCCACATCTCCAATTAAGTTTTCATTTCTTTGCAGTAGATTTTCTGGAAATAATGTTTCACAAACGCCGACATCATTGCATCCGAAGCTTAATAATTTGTACCTATAAGCCTGTAATTGATATTCCAAAGAAGTGATTTCCATTTCTTTCTGATAGATAAGATCCTCAAAAATCGCCACAGCTTCCTCTGCGTGACACATCTTTTCTTCTGCGAATCTCTTGTATTGATTTGCTTCCATTTTGACAGCAGCCTTTTCTCCTTGAATGCGTAAAATCATCGATAGAGCTTCACTAGCTGCAGAAGCGGAGGCTTCTCTCTCCACATCCAACTCATAGTAAAGCTTTTGCAGAAGCTGTTGCTGAGCAAAAAGTGCTTCTTTTAAAGCTAGAATCTCACTTCCCACCGTTCCTAAACCCGTGCTACTTTCCGCCATTTAAGCATTGGTTGGTAGTGGAAGCAACAAAAAGCCTAAAAGGAAGAAAAAAATGGTGGTTCACTACCGCTACACAAGAACACAGAAACATTCTCATTACCCATATCCTGAAAAAATAAGAAGAAGAAAAAAATGATTTAACTGCCTAGGGTGGAAACTGGAATGCTAGCCTAGGATTTTGATAAACATTCATGTTCTCTATATTAAATTGACAGGAAATAGTAAAGGAAATCATTTTATAAAGAGGTGAGCACGCCCCGGGGTGTGCTATTCCAAATTTCAGGAAATTAAACCCTTAATTGCTCCGATCGAAACTGAAGCAGTAGATAGGAGATGAAGAACTAAAGAATTACAAGGTAATGAAGCAGAACTGAAGCATCAATAACTGAACTGGGTAAGATAGGTTGAGAAATCAAAAACTAAAAGCAGATTATGAGGGGCAATATTGGCATTGAGATATGGTTACCTACGATTTTCAACTTCATAATCCTATTTGTACGTGATACAAATTTCCATTCATCATTACCCACATCAAATTTATCAAGAAAAATCACTATTTCCAAATTGAAAATAAAAAATCTCCACTCAGGTATAGGATAGAACCAGATAGGAGTAATCATCATTGGCTTCGGAATTCATAAATTAAGGTTTCCACCAATCGAGAAGCCTTTGTAGGTCGCAATTGCTCCTCAATTCAAAGATTCCGAAATTTGAAACTACCAAAACCTAAAAACTCTGCCAAACACAAGGACAATTCCAATAGGGAAAAAAATACCTTCACTTCGAAGAATTGTGACTTTTTGAACAAGAATGGCCACCCTTTCTCCTCAAGACCGCAAGTTCACCCAAAAATGAAACCCTCCAAAAACCCAGGTGAAGAATAAATCCGAAAATTTGAGAAGGAAGTGGAATCTGACAAAATCGGAAGATACCCAATGTCAGATTTTTCCCACAGAGAGAGAGAGGACAGACGACCTTTTCGTCGTATATCCTTAAAAGCTCAAACAGTATGAAGCTTCAAAGAAAACCAAATGATTAAGGGTTGCGCCTTTGTAACGGTTTGTTGTGTTGTCTTTTTCCCCAAAGAAAGCAAAAAGAATTGAATTGGCGCAGGTTGTGAATGACGACTGAATACAAATCTCAGCTTAACCCCTTTGCCCGAAGATTTATTTAGTACTTCGGCGACATTGTTTCGGACTCTTTTGCATTTTTTTTTTATAATCTAAGTATCCGATTAGTTTTGGCTTTTGAGATTATTTTTAACTTAACGCTAACTAATTTTTGAAGTCTAATACCGAATAATTATTCAATGACCATTCCTAATTAATTCTGGTGAAATTTAACTTCATGACCTTTCGAAACAAGTTCTTAATTATCATCTTTCTTCCAATTAATATAATTTTAACAAAAAACACGTTATAAACTCTAAATTTAGATACACAAATCAAGAGATGCCCTCATCATCTTATTAGTAACAACTGTACTATCATGAGGAAGCCCATTGACCTTATCTTTTTCTATCAACTTACATTCCCGCAACAAGCCCATTTCACATATATATATTTTTTTTATCATTCATGATCCTCCTTGTTTGATAAATTATTCAAGATTATTATTTGCTAATTATTAACTATGAAATAAGAAGTTTTATTCCGAATTCAAAAATAGGTTACGTAATAACATAACATGCGTTAATGACTATGTATATGTATACCTTCAAAAAGAAATTAAGATAGTAGATTGAAATATGGAGTCGCGTTTGGCTACCAAACATCAATGAATTTTAGTAGGGGTCGGGGCGAGGGTCTAGCCGGGCGAGCGAAAAGGCCAACAGTTTGTAGCATAGAGCCCAAAGCCAGATACTAAGTAGACGAGACTTTTGGAGAATTTATGGGAGATCCGAGTTTTATGAAAACAAGCCCTGATTGAAAATTTGATACTTATGGAAAGAACACTGTATCCGAGTTCGAGGGATTGTGGAGGGAGAAAAAGATCTTGAGCAAATCTTGCTACTATGTTTTTGAAACAAACAAATATTTATATAAAGGAGGATACATACATTAAAAATGTATGAAATCAATACAAGTGCAAAATACTTTTGTGTTTTCTTCTTCGTATTTTGATTTAAGTATCATAGCGTACTTCAGTAAGTATCAATTGGGTGGTACTAATGAGATATTTCTCTTGCAAATAAGAGTTGTTAATCGAATACATGAAGAAATACCAAATTCGATTAGCGAATTTAACAATCTCGCAGAAATTATGAAAATAAAAAATGTCAAAACCCTTTTATTGCTGCGTGGGAGGTCAACAAAATTCTTGGGTGCGTTAGTGTACCAATCAAAAGAAGAGCTTATGACAAGAATGATGAGCTTAATCTCATAGTATACTTCCTCTTAAAGTTAATCCGATTTGCATTGGGCTAATAATCATGACACGTGGGACCCTGTGTCCATTAAATGATAATAAAGTCTTAAGATTTCAAAAGTCGGTGGCCAACGGCTATAATGAGGTGTACAGTGTGGGTCCAGCTTTGGCTGGCCGTCCATTGCTCTTGAATGCACCCGCGTTTCAACTTTCATGCTTTTACTATTAATACTCTGTGTGAGAGATTATCATGTGTTTCCATCAACTCCTATGTTGACTTTACACTTCTTTGTGCTTGTCGCTCACAATGCCAACTAGAAGTCTAGAAAGATTAGGACACAGAAACTCTACTGCGATTTTTATAGCACTTCAGATAAAGTTTTGTCTTCGCTTTTAGGTTATAGTATATTTCGTCACGATTATCTTGGTTTTTTTATTAAATAGAATTTCTAGCGAAAGTATATGGTGAACAGAGTAGTATATATTTTAATTAGACATTTTCAAATTCTTTTTTAGCGGTTCGTTCTTATCAGTAGAACTACGTACAGTAAGTCCAATAGTTAAAAAGAGAAAAACAACGAGCTAACTTGTCGACCTTTGTAAACAACAGTCCCAAACATCGCCCTGACAATGTAGCCCCACAAAAGAACTTTATTGCCTTTTTTAAAAGAGAATTGAGAGTTCTATAATTTTGAAAAGAACTAAAAACCTTTTATCGTTTTTAACTTGGCAAAGTAGGATACAGTGCACCAATATGCCATTATCTTGGTGCTCAAAATATATCCGA